>RJWJ010014020.1:0-38748 GCA_004363605.1 Indri indri | reverse complement strand
TGTTGTATTTCATTGAGCTTACTTATAATACATATTTAGAATTTTTTATTTGTTATTTCAATATTCTGGTATTGGTTGCTATCCATTGGTAGAGAGCTGTTGTTCCCTTTTAGGGATGACCTTTCACTCTGATTCTTCATACTTCCAGAGTTCTTTCACTAATTCCTTCTTATCTGGTGCAGCTATTGCTTCTTACTTTGGGATTTTCTTTTGTTTTCAAAAACTTCTTGAAAGACAAAAGTTTGAAAGATCACTCAAGAAGATGTAGATAATGGGAATTGTTCTATATTTATTAAGGAAATTGAATTTGTAGTTATAAACCTTCTCACAGAATAGACTGTAGGCCCAGATAGTTTCACTGGTGAATTCTACCAAATATTTAATTAAGAAATAATTCTAAATTTACACAAATACTTCTATAAAATTGAAAATAATGGAATACTTCCTAACTCTTCCTATGAGACCACAAATGCCCTGATACCAAAAGCAGACAGACATTATAAAAAAAGAAAACTAACAAAAAATATTCCTCATACATACAGATGCAAAAATCTGAAACAAAATTTTAACAAAACAAATCCAACAAAATGGACAATACATAATGACCAAGTGGGATTTTTTTAAGGAAATGCAAAGTTGGCTTAGCATTTTAAAAAATCAAAGAATGTAATTCACCATATTAACAAACTAAAAAGAAAAAAATATGATTAACTGTATAGTCCTAGAAAAAGCATTTGACAAAATCCATTACTCATTCCTGATTGTTAAAAAACTCTCGGTAAACTAAAAATAGAAGGAAAATATATCAACCTAATAAAAGGCATCTACAAAAAACCTACAGGTAATATCATACTTAATGGTGAAAGATTGAATGCTTTCTCTCTAATTCAGGAACAAGACAGGGTTGTCCACTTAAACTATTTCTAGTCAACTATGTAGTAGAGGTTTTAGCCAGAGCCTCATAAGGCAAGATAAAGAATTAAAAGCATCTGGGCCAGGCGCGGTGGCTCAGCCTGTAATCCTAGCATTCTTGGAGGCCGAGGAGGGTGGATCGTTTGAGCTCAAGAGTTCAAGACCAACCTGAGCAAGAGCAAGGACCAGCTACTAAAAAAAATAGAAAGAAATTACCTGGACAACTAAAAACATATATAGAAAAAATTAGCCAGGCATGGTGGTGCATGCCTGTAGTCCCAGCTACTCTGGAGGCTAAGGCAGTAGAATCGTTTGAGCCCAGGAGTTTGAGGTTTCTGTGAGCTAGGCTGATGCCACGGCACTCTAGCCCAGGCAACAGAGTGAGACTCTGTCTCAAAAAAAAAAAAAAAAAAAAAAAAAAAAAAAAAAAAGAATTAAAAGCATCCATATTTGAAAGGAAGTGGTAAAACTATTCCAATTTGCAACATGATCATATATGTAGAAAACCTGATGGAATCTACAAAAATCTAAGAACTAATAAGTGAATTTAGTAAGGTTGTATTAGAAAAGATCAATATACAAAAATCAACAGTATTTTTTGATATACAGTACTAGAAGCTAACAATCAAAAATTGAAACAAAAATAGCCTTTATAACAGCATCAAAAACATTAAATAGCTAGGGAAAAATTGGACAAAAGATGTGAGAGACCTACACATGAAAAACTACAAAATATTGCTAAGAGAAATTAAAGACCTAAATTAATGGAGATATATACTGTATTCATGAATTAGAAGACTAAGTATTGTTAAGATTTAATTCTCCCCTAATTAAACTATAGATTCAACACAATCCAATTGCAAATTTCTGTAGGCTTTTTGTAAAAATTGACAATCTGATTCTAAAATTCATATGGATATACAGAGGACCCAAAATAGCCAAAACAAGTTTAAAAGACAACAAAAAGAAAACTTGTAGGGTTTACATCATTTTACTGCAAGACTTATTATAAAGTTATAGTAACCAATACAGTGTGGTAATTGTACAAAGATATACAAATAGGAACAGAATGGAGAATCCAGAAATAGACCCACAAATATATGGTCAACTGAATTTTCTTAAGGTGCAGAGGCAATTCATTGGAGAAAGGATAATCTTTTCAACAAATTGTTCCAGAACAATTGGATATCCAGACACACACACAAAGAACTTCAACTGATATCTCACACCTATATACAAAAAGTACTTCAAAATAGATCATAGACCTAAATGTAAAACTTAAAACTATAAAATTTCTAGGACAAAAATTTAGGAGAAAGCCTTCATGACCTTGGATTAGGCAAAGGTGTCTTAGATATACCACCAAAAAAGATCTATAAAAGAAAAAAAAGGTATTGAGTGTCATCAAGGTTAAAATTTCTGCACTTACAAAGACACTGTTAAAGAGAATGAAAAGGCAAGATACATAATGGAAGAAAATCATACATATGATATCGTATATGTATGCTATATATGTACATGCACATGTGATAAAGAACTTATATCCAGAATATATAAAGAACTCCCAAAACTCAGTCACTTTTAAAAAAAAAATTCCAATTTAAAAAATGGGTTAACATGCATTTCAAGACGATATATAGATAGCAAATAAGCACATAAAAATACTCAACATAATTAGTCATTAGGGAAATATGAATTAAAACCACTATGAGATGTCACCAGACATATATTGAAATGGACATCATTAAAAAGACTGCACATAGCAAGTATTGGTGAAAATGTGGAACAACTGGGACTCCCATACACTTCTAATGGAAATCTAAAATGACTTTGGAAAAGAATGTGCTAGTGTCTTAAAAAGGTAAACATACGCCTACCGTATGATCCAGTTATTAACCTTCAAGTACTTACCCAAGAAAAATGAAAGTATATATCCCTACAAAGACTTGTACATAAATGTTTATAACAGCATTATTTTAAAAGCCAAAAACTGGAAACAACACTAATGTGTATCAATATGTGTATGGATAAACAAACTATGGAATATCCATACAATGGAATACCACACAGAAATAAAGAGGAAGAAACTACTGATATATATTACAACATGAATTAATCTCAAAATAACCATGCTGAGTAAAGAAGCCAGAAAAAAAAATGAGTGCATACATACTTATTTATGGTTCTATTTATATAAAATTCTAGAAAATGCAAAATAATCTACATTTAAAAATGCAGATCAGTGCTAGCATGGGGATAGGTTTTTGTGGAGAAAGGGTTTGACAGGAGGGAGAGATTAAAAAAAGCAGAAGAAAATAATTGAGGGTGATAGATACGTTCATTATCTTGATGTTGATGGTATCAGAGGTGTATACATACGTCAGAACTTATCAAATTGTACACTTTAAATATGTGAACTTTACTGAGTGTCAATTATATCTCAATAAAGCTATTAAAAATTTTAAAAAGGAAAGGAAAAATAAAACCCACTTCTCTATAGCATCTCCTGATGTAGTGGATGTTATATGTGCTAATATATATTCTTCCTGTGATAACTTTACAGCATGACCTTCTTCAATAAGGTTGTAAACTCTTTGAAGGTAGAGACGATGTCCCTTACGCTGTTGTTTTGTTTAATTTCTCATAGTATATTGGTTAGGGTTCTGGCAGAAAATTGATGAAATACTCAAATTGAGGTAATTCAAGGAGATTTTAATAAAGGGACTTTTTACCAAGATGAGGTCAGGGTTTAAGGATCTCACACATGAGCTAGTATGTTACCGGGACAGGTTACAGTGGCATGTTGTTATCACCACTATGTCTGAGGGGACAGAGGAAAAGTGTGCTTATCAGAACCTGGAATCAGAGAGAAAGTTGTGTGGAGAGGGCTATGACCTTCAGTAAGGGGATACAACCAGCTTTAATAAGCATGCAGTGGGAGAGCTGGGGGAATAGGTAACTGAAGTCACCATTTTACTCTCTTGCTGGAGCTTCCCATTGCACAGACCGAACTGGAAATCACAGCATAAGGATGACCATTGATAGGGTCTACACAAGTCAGTCTCTGGAGATAGAGAGCAGGGCACGGAAGGATGGAGGGTGGGTCTGAAGGCACAAATGGGGATAGGTAACACGCAGGGTATCTAGAATTATGTTGAATATGTGCTCATTTTGCAAATGCTTCTTATCTGATAAATTGTTGGTTTTAAAAAAACTTGACAAAACCATCATATTCTGCCTTAGAAGAATGACTATGCATTGGCATTTGAAAGCACTTCTGTAGAACCATCTGAAAATTCAACTGACAGTTATTTTCTCACCATTGCCTCCTCTGTCCTTCCAGTTCTGTTAAAATTATGCCAAGTAAAAAATTTCCAGAGATATTCCTTGATTTTTTCCTTTAAACTCTTTCCTTTAAACTCTTTCCTTTAAACTCCTTTAAACTCTGGCTGTATCCCCCTACTGAAGGTAATAGCCCTCTCCGCATAACTTTCTCTCTGATTCCAGGTTCCAATAAGCACACCTTCCCCTTGCTCCCTCAGACACAGATGATTAGGCAAACTGTAACCATTGGTCGGAGTTCTGATTTTTTAAAATGTCCCTCTAAAACAGTTTCCACATTCAAATAAATTTGGGAAACTAAACAAAGCGAAACCCATTTATACTAAAATTTATTAGTGTGCTTAATATGCAACTGTGCTTAATGACTCTCCTAGAATAGGTAATGGACATAGTATTTCCCAAGTTTATTTAACTGGAGGCTTTTTTTTTTTTTTTTTTTTTTTACCTTGAGAAACCAAGGTTCTCTGGAGTTTGCTCTGGGAAACATAGGAAAGACGAGAGGTCAACAGCACACCAGACCCCATCCGTTCATAGACAAACAAAAGACAGTAGCAATTTCCAGGGTTCCTGTAAGGTGATATGTGGAAAAGGATGTAGGGGAGTGTCTTAAGCAGGTGAAGACAGGTCCCTGGACAGATGCTGGGCTATCTGTCAGTAAAATAAGTTCACAACCATGGAACTATATATTCCAGGCTTAACCCAGAGTGGCACTAATTTTGTTTCTCTGTTTATTCCTTGGAAAAGAAGTCAGGAGATTGCAACTTTAACAATATTTGTCAGAAAAGAACAAAGGTAAGGGAGAAGATTATTTTATGTCCTATGAAAGGTAGGTCCCAAATTGCCAAAATCCAGAATGTTTCTTTGGCAGTCCCTCCATCCACCATATTAGACATTCATATCTACATGAAATCATTGTTAGACAACACTTAGTGTCCCACTAACTGAGAAGAATTACCTGAGGGGTTTTTAATGGGTCTATTCTGTTGTGACTATGGGGACAAAGAACACACAAACGCGCACACACACACACACACAATCTCTACCCGTAAGATACCTTAGGTATATTTTGAAAGATAAGACTCGATCAAATGGAACTGCTTGTGAAAACGGCAGTATTTCATTAAATATGTAAGTATATTAATGTTACATACCAGTACAATAAATTGTGAATTACACATTATAGGCAACTGGTATAAAAGAAATTTTAGAAAAGAGAAGGTAACATGCTCTGTTGTTATCAAGGAAGCTTCTGGCAGGAGGTCTGTGGAGGGACACCCTAATACCCTGTAGCATTCTCCAGGCTGCCTGGCAATGAGTAGGATGGGCTTAGTGTCTAATCCCCCTCCAGCTGGTGGAACAGCTCAGGCCCTCAGCTTGCCACAAAGTTTCCACATGATATCAGCAAAGGCATGCACCCGCCCACCGACTTCCCCGAAAAGCTGATGCCCAAGGTCAGATTCTGTTTAACTCCCAGACCCCTGTGTGGTCGCTCTTGTACCTGCCATATGAACAGGTGAAGCAGCAAGAACACAGGGGTCCCACTCCTGAAGCATAAATCCTAATGTGTCCCACTATTCCAGGCCCAAGCATTCCTCTCTTGTGGGATGATGAGAGAGTGGAGAACTGTTTGTACTGACCTGTGAGATCCAGCTTGCACCATATTGATTCCTGCCTGTTTTCCTGTGCCTTTCACCCAAGAAATTCTATGTATTTATATACACAGTACACATCATATTTTCTTTAAAAATGCAACAGTAATGGAATTTTAAGGGCAGAAAGAACTACTGTTCTGTCCAGTACCCAAGTTAACATGAACCAGTGTCATTAAAGACCAAGGAGTATGGTTTAGATGACACTGATTGCGATCATGTTCTTTAAGCATGATTTCTAAGTGGCACAGGTTTCTAATGGTATACTGTCCCCTAACTCAACTCCTTCCCAGCTCTGGCTCCTTTATGTTTACCCTTTTCTCACCAAATTCATAAAATCATAGAAAATTAGAGCTAGAAGAGATGTTAGAGAATGGCTATCCTAGGACCCTCATATGGAAGACAGGGAATTTAGGGTTAGGGAAATCAAGTGATTTAAATATGAAAGAATGGGTTCTTCTGACTTCCAGTCCAGTGTTCTTTCCATTGGACACAGTGACTTGAAATCAAAGAGAAACAAACGTAAGCAGAGAAGAACCCAATGCATGATTATGAAATGCTAACTTGAAAAATCACCTGTGCTGTATTCAGGCTCACATGGTCTTCCCAACTCTTTCATATCCCTAAGGGTTGCCCTTCAGAACATACTAGTGAACACATCTTAGAAACAGGAATGGTACCCACAAGAAAAATAAAAGGCTTTTTACTGATTTAAAGAATGCCTAGGTTTTCAGGATAGCTACTCCTGTTTTCCAGCCAGTGCATTGCACACTAATTTTGAAAAGAGCTCCTTTAGGCCTCACCTATAGGGAAAAAATATGAACAGGTGACTGAGAAAAGTACTGCCTTCTCCATTACATCAAGGCATATTTTTCCAATCTGTGTGTGCAAGGGAGGGGACAGGAGTAGTTTGGGCCACCTTTATCCCACAGTACTAAGCAGAAGGAACAAAACACCAATGTTCTAAAGCCTGGGTTACAAATAGAAAGGAGGGAGTCATAAGATGAAAAATGGGTCACTCAAGTGCTAGGAGTGACTTCTCTCTCCAGGCCTTTTCCCCTGATCCTCCATCCTGTGTCCTCCTCTTTTAGAGCAGGGTATTCTCATTCTCTGTCTGTCTGTCTGTCTGTCTGTCTCTCTCTCTGTATATACTGCACCTTCCTGTCCCCAACATAGCTTCAGCCTATCTGTAACCAATCAGGCCAATGCAAAGAGGGCACAGTGTCAGATCCCCTGTTTTTTAAATAGAAGGTGGTTGACAATTTTCTTTCCCAACTCAGGATCTCCTAAGCACTCTCCGCATTAACAATAGTGATAAGAGCAGTACAGCCACCCCTATTGGTTGTGCAAATCTAAAAAGGCATGTGGATAGAGTTACTTTCTGCCTCATCCATTCCCCTTCCCCCCATGTCTTTGGTTACCAGCAGCTAAAAGAAAGTGCAGACTTTCACAATGTTAAGGCACATTCATTTTCTCATGTGGCTCCCCAAACATTCTGTGAGATGAGCTTGGGCAGGCAAGAGCTCCATCTTACAAATGAGACAACTGAGGTTTAGAGAGGATAAAGTGCCTTACCTAGGGTCAGACAGCTGGTTAGCAGCTGAGTTGAGTACAGGGTCCCATAGTTCTGTGAACTAAAATAAAACCTTAAGCCCTCCCAGCTGACTGAACGGATTCCCTCTTGGCCAAGGGGACCCCAGAAATACTCTACAGCTGAGTTGCTGGCCATGCAAAGGGAAGTCAGACATGCCTCATCACACCCCTTCCCTTCTTGGAGATATCCTTTGTAACTCATTAGAAGACCTAAGGCTATGCAAGACAAAGCTTAAACCACCCCTGTAGGTCCTCAATTTACTTAACAGATCACTTGAATCTGGGTATATGTCAAGTTGCTTGTCTCTGATTAACAGATTTCCTTACCATAACTGAAGACATTCCAAGCCTTTAGACAAAGCTTCATTTCTTTAACAAATTACAAATCAAAGAATCTTTAAACCCACCTATAATCTGAAATGCCCAATTCAAGATGTCCTGCCTTTTGGGGCCAAACCAATGTATGCCTTCCATGTATTGATTTATGACTTTACGTGTAATTCCTATTTCCCTGAACTGTATAAAACCAAACTATAACAGAACCACAGCGAGACCACTTGCTCAAGGCTTCTTGGGTGTGGCTCTCCAGGCCATGGTAGCACATATTTGGCTCAGAATAAACCTCTTTAAATTATTTTACAGAGTTTGTGTTCTTTTCTATTGACAGTTCCTTCCAAGTGCTTAATTACAGGGTCTTAGGAGTGAGATATTGACCAATGTCACGGCCTCAAGATCTGTTAATTTCCTACAAGGCCAGGCATGACTTATTATGTGACTATTAGGATAGAAGTGAAGGGGGATCCCATGATTATCTTTCTCATGTCCTCCTGCCATTTCTACAATTGCAGAAAGAACATCCTGGGAGACCCATTCTAATGCTACTATTGAGGTAAAGGGAAAACTTCCCCTTTGCCCTCAGAAAGTTCACTGAAAAATCAGCTCACAAAACAGATTAATAAGAGGAGAGTTATACAAATTTTATTTTTACCATGCACACGGGGAGAACCAGAGTGATTGCCCATATCCCAATGAGACCCAAATACTTATATAGCCTCATTTCAGAGGGAAGGGGGGAGATAGGGTAATTTGGTTAAGGGGCAATAAATGATTACTCCCTAGTAATCATTTATTGAATAGATACTTGGGGAAATGAATAGATGGGGGAAACAGATTGACTTGTAAATGATTATCTTTGGCGATTAAATTAACCTGAGAGATGGGACATTATTTTGAAAATGGTTGGGCCAGGTCTGGTTACATTCTCGATCTTCTTTCCTGCAAAAGATAATGAGATAACAGGGAGGGGAAGGAAAGACAATTGTTCTTCTTGATAGGTTCCTCTGGTCTTTATGGAGATAGAGGGAAAGCCTCTTTCAATGCCTGTTGATCTCTAAGGGCCTTTAATTCGAAATACTATTTATACCAAGGAGTCATATTTTGGGGTGAAATTTCCTGCATCCCTTTACTATCCACAAACTGCTTCTTGGCATTTCTAGAAAGAATTGTCTACCAAAGAAAACTTCTTTAATGTCATTTATAATTGAGGAAGAAATAGAGACTCTGATCACCACCATGTGGTGTGTTCACAGATTGGGGTCGGGGAGCCTTTGGGAAAAGTCATTCCTGCTAAGCCTTGATGGAGCAATAAACAGAAGGCTCAAACTGTGCTCCACAGTCTCTCTGTGGGATATGGCCTGCAATCTGCATTATCAAAAGAGTGAGCATTGTTTTTTCTGCTTTTCAATAGGTAATTCACTCTTAGTCAAAAAGACTGTGGATAAAAATGCCCTGGGCTTTTGAAATTCACAGCCTGGTGGACAATAGTCTCCCAGTGTTATGAGCACCACAGTGAGAACAAGAAGTCCTTGGGCTCCCACCCCTGCCTTCTCCTCTTCCCTCCCTGTCTCCCATATCTCCCTGCTTCTTTTACCTATCCTTCCCACTGCCTCCCAGCCCCCAAAACTGCTTTTTTGTTAACTCCTGCTGCCTTCACTTACAATGTCCCACTGTCATTCACAAACAATGACAAGTGTCACAGATGAAACCTCAGCCACCTTGACCTGCTGAGCTCCAATTTGAAAAACAAGCAATTTTAAAAACAAATCCTCCTATCTGCTAATCTTCCTGCAAGGGAATCAGATGCAAAATCATGCTCTTTTTCATGAAAATGTTCCCAGGCTGTAGGTGTCAACAAAGGAAGTCTGCCTCATCCCACAGTGACTAGCAAGAAAACCTTCCTCCTCACCAGCAAAGAACAAACTGCTGTGAAACTCATCACCCACCAGAACTACATAGCCACCTCCCCTGTCTGTTTCGGTGGGCTTTTAAAAAAATATGGGGGCATTTGTTGTGGAGCTTTGTGTAAAAAGGAATGAGTTGGGTTTACTACCATCTTTCACAGCAAAGTGAATTGGACTTAAATAAATTATAATGTTTAAAGTGGTCTCAACCCTTCTAACACAAATGCCAGCCTTCCTCAGCAGTTACTTGGTGCCCATAAACAGCCTCTTCTTCCTCCTTCCTCTTGAAGAATAAACAGCATCTGTTAGCATACACTGTTCCCACCTTGACAAGGAAAACCAAATGTCCCAATGCTTCACCTCCCTCAGATCAGCTCAATACTGGCTGGAGGTATCCAAAAAAAAGAATGTCCCAAAGAAAGAACTGCATTTTTCTCTGAGGAAACCAGTATTTTCAAATCAAAATCCAAACTCTGTCATCAAGGGATGTGATTATTCTCTGCCCAGATTAAGTAGTGGTGTGCAAGACAGAAGTCCATGAGGCAAATTATACCTCCCTCTAGCCATCTAGATAATGCCACCAGGTAAACGTGTTTGCCTAATACAAGGCACCATTTCTCAAAATGTCTTCCACCTGCTCAGAAGCATGTGGAACATAGGGCTCCACCCCAAATCTTCTGAATTGTAACCTCTGAATTTGAGCAAGTGGGTAATTCTCATGTCCACTCAAGTTTCAGAACCACTGATCTAAATTAGAGAGTGATAGGCACAGGTCCAGGGAGTCTACCTATATCTGACTAAGCTATTCTTTAGGCATCACAGAGAAGAGTTTTGAAAGTGTAGCCAACTCTCTATGCTTTCTCCATGAAAGTTCTTTTAATTTAAAAATCACATGATATAGGAACATGAATGTCTACTTAAAAACAAATGATACACAAGACAAAGACAAATGCTCAGGTATGACTTCGACATATTTGATACCAAACAGAATTACTTTATCTTCTACCTACATACTCATACAATCTATCAGGGGTATCATACAATACCCACAGGCTGATTTTGGGTATAATCCTAGATCTGATTCCTGTGCTTTGGCTTTGACCTTATCCCCGCTGCATGCTCTTGGGATGTAGACCCACTCCCTTTGCTTCCTACCCTTCTTCCAAGAATTATTTCTCCTATCAGTTTTTGTCGTTATAGAGCAGCGGGTCTCAAAGGGTAATCGAGGGGACTCCAGGGGTTCCTGAGACCATTTCAGGGGATCCATAGGGTCAAAATTACTTTCAAAAGTAAGATGTTATTTGTCTTTTTCCCTCTTATTCCCTCATGAGTGTACAATGGCATTTTTGGGGGGCTACATGATGAGGTATGACATCATCACTCTGATGGCTAATGGAATGTATTTCTGTGTATTCCTGTGTTTTAAATTTTCTCAGTTTTAATTTCTAGTATGATAAAAATCAATATTAACCCACATAAACAAAAGTTCTTTGGGGCCCAATTTTTATCAATGTAAAGGGGTCCTAAGACCAAATAGTTTGAAAACTGCTGTTAGAGAAAGTGATGTCACATTTCTGTCAAGATGGGCCACACTTAGTAATTTTAGAATTCTTGGTCTATTCACTCATCTGCCATCTCCCTGATGATCAATCAGTGAGCAGCTAGTTTCTGAATGCCCATTATATGGCAGGCACTGTATGTATGGCAGTTTGAAGAAAGGAAAATGTAGGAAGGAAGGAAGAAAGGAGGGAGGGAAGAAAGGAAGGAAAAGAGATAAAGGAACAGAGAACAAAGAATGAGCTCCTCAATAGAATTTACAGTCTTCTATAATTCTGCCTATGAGTAGCATCAGAATCATCCAGAAAACATTTCAACATAAACATGGGTCGAGGCCAGGTTATTTGTATTTCCTGAAGCTCCTCAGATGATTCTAATTCATAACTTTAGTTAAGGATAACGTCTAAAATAATTCCCTCAAAATACTGAGGGAATACAGATTCCTCTTCCTCATAACTTATTGGAGTTTACAGTACCTGTAAATATGGCAGGAGGCAACAGGAAGATATTTATCTAAGTGAGTACAGGAAACATTGTGGGACTCTGTCAGTTAATGGGAGGACAAGGCAGGCAAGAAGCACTGAGTATCCAGGTCTAATAATAAGATTAAGGGACAAGGATTCAACAGGATTATGGGAAGCAAGGAGGGCATTAAGTCCTGAGTACAAGATTCCTTTGCAAGAACGAAGACAAGGACATTAGCTTCAGAACTTGAGCAAAAGGAAAGGTCAATTAGGCAAGAGGGAGGTATCAAAGCCAGGTATGTAGGGAAGGCAGAGTTTCCATGTCCACTCTTCTTAAATTTACTCTAGATGCAATATTGGTTCTAGAAGGTGGGAAATGAAGCTAGGAGTGGTGTGGCAGGCAAGAAGGCTTTCAGGGACCCTAGAGGTGAGTGTGTAAGGCATAAAAAGAGGAAGCAGGCAAATCACCAAGCTTTTAAAAGTAAGTGTTAATCACTCAAAACACTTGGAAAAAAGTGGCATGGGTGAGAAACTATGGTACTATGTCTTTAGTTCAGGGCAAATAAGTAAGAACTTCGCTTACCTGGGAATCATATCTTGATTTGCCTTTGTTGTCTTGATTCTAAATATTGCAAAGCACTTTCTAGTCTAATCTGGGCTTCCTACAGGAAATCAGTGCTCCATAAAACCTATTTATTTTCTTAAGTAAATCCCCTAGTCCTAGCTTTTTTTCCTTGTCGTTTGCCTTTTTTACCTAAATTTAATTCTTTGTTAAATGGGATCCATTTCATTAAGATCTTACTATATATACATTTATTCTCAATTGAAAAATCATATGCCAGGCTCATAAAAAGTTTCATCCAGAATGATGCATAACATTTACTTTTTAAAATAGTACAAATTTAAATAATTAGTCTGTGAAAGATTTTCAGAATTTTATGACTTTGGACAGAAGTGTGTGGAGTTGCTGCATACTTCCAGAGATACTTCATGCTTATATCACAGAGCACCTGGCCACACCAGAGCCATTTTCTAACTAATTGGTTGATTCATCCAATGAAACAAAGATAGTGGAGCAACTTTGTGGATGTAGTGTTTAAACTCTGAGCATGGCCTTAGCAGGAATTCCTTCCACAGGAAATAACTCAGTTTTTCTAGTCCTGTGCCCAATGGTATCATAGATAAAATTGCTATAACAGTTGATCCTGCATAAATAGCAGCCAGCTGTTGTGGACTGGAGACACATGACCTTATTTGTATAGTAATAGGTGTCTAACTTATAAAATTGTCATTGAATTAATAAAACTCTTTTTCCAAACTCAACACCTCATAGATAGCTATTTATTAGACTTCTAATTTTTTGCTAGGTAAAGTTAGATGGAATTTTCAACACATCAGATCATTTCAATGAGCCCACTTTGCAAACATAGATTTAAAATCCAAAGTTTCCCCTAAAACCACTGAATACACCCTTCTCTCCTTCTCTTTTTTTTTCTTTGCCAACTTTTACACTCTTATTTCACATTCTTCTCCTCTCTTTTTAATTTCCCTTCTAATGCCAGTAGCCTAGGATTCTTTAATTCTTCATCACCCAAAGTAGATTTCTCTGTTGAACTCACAGCCAGATCACTCACTCACTCATTCATTCATTCACTAATTCATATATTCAAATAATCAGTAATATTTATGGTGCAGCTTCTACGTATCAGGTTTGGCTACTATTGGCTTCTTTTTGAAGGCTCCTCTTCCTTTGCCCTCCCACATCCCAATTTCCCACCCCTCCCAATAAATAGAAACATACACACTCACACATTCATGGTGAGGATTTTATAATCAGAAGTGAACACATCCCATTGAAGTCAGCCACTCTTTCCTGTACTATATAATAGGCAAGTATTTTTCCTTCTGGTCTTACATGTCATCTTCCCTTTGAAACCCTTTACCTAATGGCTAAAGGATTTCATACTTTTCTCTATCTGAAAATACTGGGTCCCTCACTCCATGAACAAATACTTTGAGGCCAATCCTTCCATCAATCAATTATAAAAAGTTAGAAATGACTCTGGGAATCCTGTTTCTATGTCAGAGCATAGCATCAGGAGAATTGGATGTAACATTTGTCTGCTTTGTGACATTTCAACAAACAACTGAAATTTACACTCCTGGTCCCTCGAGTAGGTTTTGGGAAAGGACTGTCCAACTTAATAATGATAAAACTAAAGAATTCTACAGTAGACTTTAACCCGAGGGGTACACATAAGGCACTTTTTAAATTCAATAAACATTTATTGAGCACCTCTCATGGGCCAAGCCCTATGCAAGCCACTGAGTAAACAAAGACGAGTTATACCCAAATTTTGTTCTCAAGAAGTACCCAAACTAATGAGTCATACACATGAATCACTGACTGCAATCAATCAAAATATTAGGTCAGAGGAACAAACTATTATTTATGAGCAACTATGAGTAAACCATTATTTATCTGTTATAGGAGTTAAGAACGAGGGTAGAGAGTCAGGGACACAACAGAGAGAAACTGATATTTGAATTGGTACTTGAAAGATGAGCAGGAATTTTCCAGAGGGAAAAAGAGTAAGAGGGAAAAAGAAACAGCTTATAAAACTGCCTTTGAAATGGCTTGTTGTATTCAGGGACTAGAAGAACTGAGAAGGTGGATTACTTGATGAGGTCAAGGATGGCCTCAATGGCATTTCCACAAATAAAAACATCAGCTGCCTCTTCCCTTCCAAAGTGTCTTTGTTTTGCTCACTACTCCATTTCAGTGAATCACCAGCTGGATGAAACCCAAGCAACCTTGGCAGATGAGGACTCGTTTTACCTATAATGGATTTTAAGGACTTGCTGTAGCTGTCTCTTTTCAATGTATAATTCTCATTGTCAGAGTATCTACACAGTCTGAACTTTTGAGCTTATCCTGCCACATGATTTTGTAGAATGAACTCTGGAAAGGTATGTTTATCAAATTTAAAGGATGTTATTGGTAGAGAGTAGCAAATTTATCAGGATGAAAGAGTCTGTCCAAGATGAATTCAGGCTAGAATTGTGGCACAAATCCAATGAGAGGAAAGGTAATAAAGAGTATTTAGAGTTCTTGAATTTGGGCTCATAAGGCCAAATAGGATGAATATAATCAAGTGTGAAATGACATAGGTTTCCATTATTTCTAAGTTCAGTGTACATTGACAGGGAAAATCTTCTCAAAATTTTATACCATTTTAGAACTATCAGATGACCCCCTGAAGTATTGTGTCCACTTCTGGAAAGCACCCTTTAAAGATGCTTACAAAATGGACTAGGCCCAGGAAAGAAACAGTGGGATGCCAGAGGGTTGAGAAACCATATCACAAGACAAAAACTTAAGGACCAGAGAAATCAGAGGGAAGAAGAGGGACCAGTAATCATCTTCAACTAAGAGAAGTATGTGTGTGTGGGGTGTGTGTGTGTGTGTAACCTCCATACGATAAAACTAGAAGCAAATGGACATTTCAGGAAATTGATTTTGAAAATAGCATTGTGCAAACACCGTAGTATTTCAATACATGCTGAGATCTCTTTCTATATTCTTTAGGCTATCTGCAAATTCATTAGGTTAGCCCTGTGCCATTACCATACTATTTATTATTATTTTAATATTTTTATTATTATACTTTACTCCCTCTATTAGCTTTGTATTTACACCTATTAGCATCCAGTATTGTAGTGGTTATCTTAGAAATTACAAAAACATCTTTAACTTATTGCAGAATACCTTCAATTAATACTTAAACCATGCCCTCAACAATACAAGAACTTTACAACGGTTTAACTCTGCTTACTCCTCCACCTATTTTGATATTATTGCTACATTTTACTTCTATATATTTTATAAACCCCAAAAGACATTGTTATTATTGTTGATTAAACAGATAGTAGTTTTTTATATTTGCTCACATATTTACCTTTTTTGAGGGCTGTCCACTTCTTACACTGTTAAAGCCATCCAATAATTTCTTAATTTTAGGTGCTATGTTTTTCAGTCCTAGCATGTCCATTTGATTCATTTTTATAGATTTAACTTTGTATTTAAAAATTATATATTTTCATTCATTTTGTCCATCTTTTCTTCTATTTTCTTTAACATATTAATCATAGTTATTTTTCAAGTTTGTCTCTATTGATTCTATTATGTGGATCATCTCTGGTTCTAATTCTTTGTTTTATCTCATAATCATTAGTCTATTTTTCTTGATCTTTGGAATTTTAATAATTGTTTTATTGCATGATAGATATTGTTTAGATATCATACACGTTCTGGTTTATGAACTTATCACACTGTTTTAATGACTTTAACAAATAATGATAATTGTGTCTTCCTCTTTAATCTTTATAACCTTTTCTCTCTTGCATATACTTCCTAGATAATATTCTATATAATAAAGGCAGTGATAGTGTGATAGTAGGCATCCTTGTCTTGTTTCTGATCTTAAAGATAATAAATGACTCTAACAGTTCACTGTTATGCACAATATGCTTTAGATGTTTGTTAGATACTCTTCAAGAGGTAAAGAAAGTTCCCTTGTATTATTAGTTTGCAAGGAATTTTTTTGTAATGGATAGATTATAATTTTTATTAAGTGCTTTTTGGCATCTTATAAGATGGCAATATTTGTATCCTAATTATCCTGTTAATGTAATGAACACTATTAAAAGATTTTCTAATGTTAAAGTATCCTTGCATTTTTAGTTATAGTTTACAATTTCTTTCTTTTTCCTTTATTTCAGAATATTATGGGGGTACAAATGCTTTGGTCACATAAATTGCCTTTGCACTGCCGAATCAAAGCTACAAGCATGCCCATCCCACTGACAGCGTGCACCGCACTTGTTAGGTGTGAATTTACCCATCCCCTCCTCCCCCTTCCACCTGCTCAATCCCCCATAAATGTTACTCCCATATGTGCACATAAGTGTTGAGCAATTAGTACCAATTTTTTTTCTCCTTCTGAGAATCTGAAACTTTATTTATTTTTTATTTTTTAAAATTTCAGCATGTTGTGGGAGTACAAATGTTTAGGTTACGTACATTGCCCTTGCCCCACCGAGTCAGAGCTTCAAGCATGTCCATCCCCCAGACAGTGCATACCGCACCCATTAGGTGTGTATAAATCCATCCCCTCTTCCCTCCTCCCATCTGCCTGACATCCAATGAATGTAATTACTATACATGCACTTAAGCATTGATCGGTTAATACCAATTTGATGGTGAGTACATGTGGTGTTTGTTTTTCCATTCTTGTGATACTTCACTTACAAGAATGGGCTCTGGCACCAGCCAGGATAATACAGGAGGTGCTAGATCACCATTGTTTTTGTGGCTGAGCAGTACTCCATGGTATACATATACCACATTTTATTGATCCAGTCATGTATTGATGGGCACTTGGGTTGTTTCCACATCTTTGCAATTGTGAACTGTGCTACTATAAACATTCTACTGCAGATATTTTTTTATAAAATGTCTTTTTTTCCTTTGGATAAATACCCAGTATTGGGATTGCTGGATCAAATAAATGGTAGTTCTACTTTTAGTTCTTTGAGGTATCTCCATTCTACTTTCCATAGAGGTTGTACTAGTTGCAGTCCCACCAGCTGTGTATGGGTATTCCTATCTCTTCCCATCCATGCCGGCATTTGTTGTTTTGGGACTTTTTGATAAAAGCCATGCTCACTGGAGTTAAGTGATATCTCATTGTGGTTTTGATTTGCATTTCCCTGATGATTAGAGATGTTGAGCATTTTTTCATATGTTTCTTGGCCATTAGTCTATCTTCTTTTGAAAAGTTTCTGTGCATGTCCTTTGCCCACTTTTTAATGGGGTTGTTTGATATTTTTTCTTGCTGATTTTCCTGAGTTCTATATAGATTCTAGTTATCAGCCCCTTTATCAGATTTGTAGCATGCAAATATTTTCTCCCATTATGTAGGTTGTCTATTTGCTCTAGCGATAGTCTACTTGGCTGTACAGAAGCTTTTTAATTTGATCGGCTCCCATTTATTTATTTTTGTTATTGCTGTGATTTTTGGGGGGGTCTGCTTCATAAATTCTTAGCCTAGGCCGATGTCTATAAGAGTTTTTCCAACATTTTCTTCTAGAATTCTTATAGTTTCATGCCTTAGGTTTTAGTCCATCATCCATTGTGATTTGATTTTTGTGAGAGATGAGAGGTGCAAACAGATAGGAACACTCTTACGCTGCTGGTGGGACTGCAAACTGGTACGACCTTTATGGAAATTAATATAGAGATACCTCAAATAACACAAAGTAGAACTACCATTTGATCCAGCAATTCCACTACTGTGTATTTACCCAAAGGAAAAAATGACATTCTATAAAAAAGATATCTGCACTCGGATGTTTACAGCAGCACAATTCACAATTGCAAAGATGTGGAAACAACTCAAATGTCCATCAATATGTGAATGGATTAATAAAATGTGGTATATCTATACCATGGAGTACTACTTAGTCCTAAAAAAAAGTGATGAACTAATACCCTTTGTACTATCCTGGATGGAGCTGGAGACCATTTTTTCTAAGTTAATTATCACAAGAATGGAAAAACAAGCACCACATGTACTCACCATTAAATTGGTACTAATTGATCATCACTTATGTGCACATATGGAAGTAACATTCAGAGGGCATCAGGCAGGTGTTTGGGGAGAGGGGATGGGTAAATTCACAGCTAATGGGAATGGTACCCCATGTCTGGGAGTTGGGCATGCCTGTAGCTCTCACTTGGGTGGTGCAAAGGCAATATATGTAACCAAAGCATTTGTACCCCTGGTATATTCTGATATTAAAAAATGAAAAAAAGCACTTCTGCACAGCTAAGGAAATAATCAAGAGAGCAAATAGACAATCTACGGAATAGGAGAAAATATTCACAGTCTCCAGATTCAATAAAGGGCTAATAACTAGACTCTACAAAGAACTCAAATAAATCAGCAAGGAAAAAAATTAACAACCCCATTGAAAAATGGGCATAAGACATGAACAGAAATTTTTCAAAAGAAGAAAGACAAATGGCCAAAAAATGTGAAAAAAAATGCTCAACATCACTAATCATCAGGGAAATGCAAAGTAAAGCCCAATGAGATACCACCTTACTCTTATTAGAATGGTTTTTATTTAAAAGTCCAAAAACAATAAATGCTTGCACAGATGCTGAGAGAAAGGTACACTTATACACTGTTGATGGGACTGCAAATTAGTGAAACC
The DNA here is from genome assembly GCA_004363605.1 of Indri indri. NCBI lineage: Eukaryota > Metazoa > Chordata > Mammalia > Primates > Indriidae > Indri > Indri indri. The sequence goes on along the minus strand of RJWJ010014020.1, from coordinate 19,710 downwards.
CCTATGGAAAACAGTATGGAGATTCCTCAAAGAGCTAAAAGTAGACCCATTATTCAATCCAGCAATCCCATTACCGGCTATCTACCTAAAGGAAAAGAAGTCATTTTATCAAAAAGACATCCACACTGAAATGTTCCAATTCACAATTGCAAAGATGTGGAATCAATCCAAGTGCCCATCAATACATGAGTGGATTAATAAATGTGACATATGTATACCATAGAGTACTACTTAGCCATAAAAACGGATGACTTAATGCCTTTGCAGCAATTTGGAAGAAACTGGAGATCATTGTCCTAAGTGAAGTATCTCAAGAATGGAAAAACAAACACAACATGTACTTTCTAATAAACTGTAACTAACCCATGCACACACAAGCACACAGGAGGAAGTAAAAGTCATTGGAAATCAAGCAGGGGGCAGGGCGAAGGAGGGGAAGGCCCAAAACCCAGCTAATGGGTACAATGAACACATGGAATCGGTAATGGGCACATTTATAGCCCTATCTGAAGCCATGCATCAAAAACATCTGTATCCCCTTAATATTTTGAAATAAAAAACCAAAATGGTATTGGTCTGTCTTTTTTTTTTTTTTTTTACATTGGGGTAGATTTTTGACTATTGAGCAAATTTTTTCAAAAATAATTGTTCTTTTTAGGGTTTTAATTCTTCTCTAATCAATTTTGATATTAAATATTTTTCTAAAAATTTACATCTGTGATAGACAGTATAATGGTCCCCTGAAGATGTTTACGTCCTAATTCTAGACCCTGTAAACATGCCACTTATTACACATGGCAAAAGGGACTTTAAAAATAGAATTAAGGTTGTTCATAAACTGACCTTAAAATAGAGAGATTACCCTGGATTATCCGGGTGACAATTTAATCACAAAGCCCTTAAAAGTAGGAGAGGAAGGCAGAAGAGAGGAGTCCGAGAGATATGGTATGAGAAAAACCCAACCCATTGTTCTGGCTTTGAAAATGGAGTATGGAGGCCACAAACAAAGGAATGCAGATGGGCAGGAGGCACACGGCCACGCTTTAGGCAGCAGTTGAGCCAGAAGCTGGAAATGCTAAAAGAGCTGATAGAGCTGGTTTCTTTTTATCTGGCCAATCCTCTACCTATGTACATACTTTTCCTGTTTCATTTAAATAGAAGCTAAATTAGTTGGCCCCAATCACATCTTTATACCATTTCCCCACCTTTGAGCACACAACACTGAATTCAATCCCCACGTTCTAAAAACAAACACTCAGAAAAAGGAAACTGATTGGTCCAGCTTGGATCAGGTACACACCCTGGTCCAATCATTTGTGACCATGGGGTAGGCTCATGTGGCCCATTACCCACTCAGCAAGAGCTGAGGGAGTCCTCAGAGAACAGGTGTGAGCTGCCAGGAAAATTGATTGCCATGCCATGATTATGCCTTTTCTTTTCCTTGTAGCCCCAAATCATCTGCCTCCAAGGGACAAATGGATTAAATACACTCTGAGGGAAGCATGATGAGAGTAACTGAAAGCCCAAACTTCAGAAATAGTACAAGCCGGGCAGGAAAGGATGCTTGGAAAGAAAAGGAGAGAAAAGACATAACTCATGAGTTATCTGGGTCTGAAAGTGATGTGAGAAAGGAGGGAGACAACATCATTGACTAGCTTCAGCCTCAAAGACACCACCTCTGCTTCTGCTTGTCTTTTTAAGGTAAAAGGAAAAGGTGGTTCACCAGCTGGCAGTATATGGGGCTTCTGGTCAATGTGAGTACCACCTAAAGGTCTCCCCCCATGACTGCCCTGCCCATCACTTGATCTTTGGTGTTGCTAAGTATCTCTGGCCTATGGTTTCCATTTGAAGCACAAGGCTCCTCAAAGGGTGGCAGCTGAAGCCATGACCTCAATATGTGGCTTTACCTGGGAGTACACTTACTGGGTCTGCACTGTCCCTTGGCAGAAGTCAACCCCACCTCCTTTCCCTTAAAGACCTTTATTACATCTGTGCATGTAAAGTATGGAGCTGCAGAAACCCAGTGGCTTCTCTCCCTGCTCCATGGAGTGTTCGACATGAATTGGCTCTAGGGTCAAGCTGTGGGCTGGGCCTGGGTCTGGCCAAAATTGTAAAGTCGATAGCGTTCATCCTCTGGGCCTTTCTGCCTCTAGGTCGCCCTCTAGCTCTGTCAATCTTCACTTAAGGAAGGAGTTCTCCTGGACTGTTCATTACCACCTCTCCACATCTAAACCTGCACTGGTCCTTCCTAGCAAAACATTAGACAAGTGGGCCTCAAAGTGTGGTCCTCGGACCAGCAACATTAGCATCACCTGGAAACTAGTTAGAAATGCAAAATCTCATGCCCACACTCAGACCTACCAAATGAGAAACTCTAAGGGTGGGGTCTCAGTCATCTGTATTCTATGAAGCCTTCTAGATGATTCTAATGGGGGCTAAAGTTTGAAAAATACCACTTAAGAATGAATGATTAGTCAGCCTATCCTATAGGTGAAGTCAAATTTTAGCCTCTTCCCCTCCTAGGGACCTCTTATTTTAGGTTTATTTGTGCTTTTCAGTCACCAGGATTGCCTGTGTAATTTGCTAGCTCATGGCAAAATGAAAATATGGGGACTTTTGTTCAAAAATCAGGAAAATAATGTCAGAAAAGTATAAATAAGGCTTTTCTCCTTTCTTACCCATCTCTCTTGACTTGCCATGGTGCTTTTTTTACTTATAATTTAATATCATTATGATCAAAGAAAAGTCAAAACTTTTAAGTTATTAGCATAAATTTTACCTTTCCTCTTTATATTGTGCAATGTCATTTTGAAATGCAAATATTTGAGTATTTAACTCATATGCAGAACCACCAAAACTTCACAATTTGTATTTTGTGGCTTGTCCCTGGAAGGTGCCTCAAGCTGGTCAAAAGGGATAGACACAAGCCAGATTTGGGAAGTTGGAAAAAGAAAGAGAGGGTCCCTCAGGCACAGAGTCAGCTAAGAGAGTGCTCCCAGCACAGGACACTCATGGGACAAGTGCAGATCCTCCCAGGCATCCAAGGCCTCTGCCCTGCTACATGGAGTGTACTTGCTGGGACCCGATAGTCAACAGTTTCCCTCTCCCACCAGCTGCTGAACCAATACCCCAACAAGGAGGCAGAGCCTGGGGAAGTCCAGCCAGTGTTCTTCCCATGATCTGCTGCCCCAACACATGGAAGATGGGTGGCCCCTAAAGATCTTTAAACCTCTGTGTCAGTATGCACTCAGTGCCTAGATCAGGGGTGGGCAAGGGGCTTGCCTCCACTAACACATACTTCTGCTTCTGCCTGGAATGCTGTTCACTTTTACTACCACCACTTGCATCTTTACTTTCCCCTCCACTTCTTTCTCCTCTCTAACTTCATCTTTCAGGCGAATACTCTAGCTGCATCAGGCAACCCATGTGGTACCCAGGTGCATTCATCCCAGTTGTGAGAATTCAAGTTGCCTGTTTACCTGTATGTCTCCATAATAGTTATAAACTCCAAGAAGGCAGAGCTGGTGTCTTGTTCACTGCTCTATCTTCAGTGCTTGACAGAGTATTGGCAAGAATAGAAAACAGTGATACTAATTAAATGGATGACTGGTCCACGCTATAAGACTTACAGTGTGCTTTCACTGAAACAACCACCTGTCAAAATATCTTATGACTAAATACTGTAATCTTTTGTTCTCTGATTCATACACAGCAACACTTCCTTTTTTTATAGTTTTCATATCTGTCAGATAGTTTTAAATTGTTGAAGTTTATAGGACTTTCTTCAGATGAGTGTTTTCTATCACCGCAATCTCTTCTTGCTTCAGTAGAATTTATACCTTAAAAGTTTTTTTTGAAAAAACTTTCCTATTTTTCATTTGCTTCAAAAGTATTTATGATAACTGCAAGTGGTGGTGACCCCAGAATTATGATCCTCAAATGCCTTTGGATCATCAGCACAGGATATTGCAAGTAGGGCTGTGCATAGGTTGCGGCTCTCCAGGCAGGTCAGCATGTGTAGGCTTTAGGCTTAGAAATCCTTTAAATATAAAAATAAATAAAATGAATGTCAGTTATATCTGCTCTCACTGGGTACTCAGACATAAAAACCTCTCATTTTCTGAGAACCCTGAAGAGACAACTCGGGATTCATCTGAATCATTTGTCATTGGTTCCTAAGAGATAAGATAAAAATTAGGCAATAGCACAGCACATGGAGGGAAGGAGATTCAGATGTCTTTCCTGCCCATTCCCTTCAGAGTGGTGCTCTGCTTTGTCACTGTGTTCAGGGTTCAGAATCCAGAGTCCCAGAAAGAGGCGAAACATGTAGTGGCCCTCTAAGCTTTCCACCACCCAGCATTCATGTTGACTTGGCTTTGAGGCTAACAATGGAAAGCTAGAGTTAGATTTGTCAAACTGTGCCTTGTGTAAATTTCCCTGGTGTCTGAAGGCTATTTTGAAAGTGTATTTAAACTTCTAGTACTCTTGTGAAATTACTAGTTTAAAAAATATGTAGCTTGTTTGGTGGGCATAACTTTTGAAATAATTCATTCTCTTTAAAGTAACACTGCAATTTTTACTCAGTAGAAATATGTTTGTTCTAAAGTATGCATGATCTATAAGGCAAAGTAAGCCATGATTATGTGACTCCTTGGAGGAAGAAGACATATTTGCTTGACTTGACCCAGATGAAAACAACCACTGGATGGAGAAACAATTTGTAATTTCTACAGCTACTTATTGTTCACTTCTGTAACATTTGTTTAATTATTCATATTTTCAATATCTTTTACCACTTATAACATGAACTATGGAATACAAACTGTATGCATGTTTATTCTATAACATTATAAAAAAGTAGTTAAGAAGACACACATTCTGTTGAGCTAGAGTGCCTGGATTCAAATCTGGACTTTGCCTGGCTCTCTAGCTATGAGACCTTGGGCCTCTCTGAGCCTGAGTTTCTTCATCTATACAAAGGGAATAATGATAATACCCACATCACAGGGTTTATGTGTGCAGCTATTACATGAGTTAACATGTTTCTTTACATTTAGCACTATAGAAATATTAGAGATAGGAATGACATGAGCAAGATGGCAGAATAGATATTTTCTACTATTCTCCCCTCAAAAATATAGAATTTCATAACCACTGACAGATGAGAGTACCTTAATGAGAGTTCAGAAGTCCACTGGAGAAGTTCTAGCACACCACTGGACTGAAAAATCTGAAAATAAATGCACTGAGGAGGATAAGAAGAGTTTTGCTTCCCCTCCATCACCCCTTCCCCAAGGGAGCACAGCTCAGTGCCAAGAGAAACCCCATCAGCCTGCAATTTATCCCACGAGAAAAAGTGAGAGAATAGTGAGTAAGTACCCAGTTTCCTTAGGCATTCAGGATACTGCCCAAGAGGCCAACTTCTTTCTTGTCCCACACAGAATACTTAGGGGATCAGCATAGCCGAGTGGTTGGGAGAGGCTAAGGGCAGGGAAGAGAGGAAGAGACTCACAGAAACTAGGGCTTTGTACTCAATAAAGGGCCACAGATCGTACTAACCACTTCACAGGCTCCATTAGGAAACCTGAACCTTTAATGCTGTACATGCTTTACCCTCTCCCACTCATGGCTGGCTTTCCATGCCTACCCCTGAAAATGGCAAATGTGAGCCTCTGAAGATAGCTTGTGAGCATGTATGGGCAGCCAGCCTGACTCTGTGGGATTGGAAGAAGGCACAAAACTTGAGCATTTCAGGATACAACCCTAAGGAAAACAAACAGGAGGTTGTTAGTATAGTACCTGGCCTCACTTTGTAGGACTAAGAGAAGGCATACAGTCTTAATAATTTTCCCCTAAGAGGAAACAAGAAGGGTGGAGTGGGTATATCCATAGAAAATGTCTGAGAGAACCTTAGAATCCCTAGCTGAGCCATTTAGTGAAGGTATTTCTCTCCTGGAGACAGTAAATAAAGCCTGGAGGAGAAGACTGCTTTTTTAAATGTGAAGACAGCAATACAAAACTTTAAGGAACATAAAAAAATCAAGAAAATATGACATGGCCAAAGCAATACAATAATTTTCCAGTAACCAACCCCAAAGAAATCGACATCTACAAATTGCCTGGCGAAGAATTCAAAATAATTATTTTAGGGAAGCTCAATGAGCTACAAGAGAATACAAACAGATGATTAAACAAATTCAGGAAAATGTTACCTAAACCAATGTATTCAGAATTAAGGAGAGATAAAGACTTCCAGGTAAAGAAAGCTGAGGGAGTCCATCACCACTAGACTTGCCTTACAAGAAATCCTAAATTGACTTATTCGAGCTGAAAGAAAACAATGCTAAGGAGTTACACAAAAACATATGAAACTAAACACCATATGTTCTCACTAATAAGTGGGAGCTAATAGATGGGTACACACAGGCACAAAGCTATATAAAGGACATGTGAAACCATGAAGGAAGGAGAGTGGGAGGGTGGGTGTGGGATAAAAACTTACTTACTGGGTACAATGAACACTATTCTGGTGATGGGCACACCAAAGGCCCTGACTTAAGCATTATACAAGATATCCAAGTAATAAAAACACTTGGACCCCTTAATTAATATTTCAAAATAAAAGCCCATTAATAAATAAAATAAAAATAAAAAAACAAAACAAAACAAAAAAATATGGAAATATAAATCTCACTGGTAAAGGTAAGTATACAGTCAAATTCAGAATACTCTAATACTGTAGTGTTGGTGTGTAAATTACTTTTAACTTTAGTATAAATATTAAAAGACAAAAGTATTAATAACAATAGTTATAATAACTTATTAATAGGTATATAGTATAAAAAGATGTAAATTGTGACATCAAAAACAAAATGTGGAAGAAGGGAAATAAAAATGTAGTTTTTGTAGGTGATTGAAGCTAAATTGTTGGCTGGGTGCAGTGGCTCACACCTGTAATCCCAGCACTTTGGGAGGCCAATGCAGGAGGATCACTTGAGGCCAGGAGTCCAAGACCAGCCTGGGAAACATAGTGAGACCCTGTATCTATTAAAGAAGCAGAACAAAAAGAAAGAAGAAAGAAGAAGAAGAAGAAGAAGAAGAAGAAGAAGAAGAAGAAGAAGAAGAAGAAGAAGCAGCAGCAGAAGCTAAGTTGTTACCATATTTATTTATTTATTTATTTATTTATTTATTTATTTATTTAGAGACATGGTCTCACTCTGTCACCCAGGCTAGAGAGCAGTCATCATAGCTCACTGCAACCTCAAACTCCTGGGCTCAAGTGATCCTCCGGCCTCAGCCTCCTAAGTAGCTGGGACTATAGGTGTGCACCACCACACCTGGCTAATTTTTCTACTTTTTTTGTAGAGATGAGGTCTTCTTATCACTCAGTATGGTCTTGAACTCCTGGCGTAAAGCAATCTTCCCACCTCAGCCTCCCAAAGTCCTAGAATTACAGGTGTGGGCCACTGTGCCCATCTGTTATAAGCTTTAAAAAGACTTTTATAACTGTAAGATAATTTATATAAGCATAATGGTAACTACAAAGCAAAAGCCTACACTACATACACAAAAGATAAAGAGAAAGGGATCAAAGCACACTACTACTACAAAAAAAATATGAAATCACAAAGAAAGATAGCAAGAGAGAAAGGCACAAAATAACTACAAAAAAGCCAGAAAACAGTGTTTAAAATGGCAATGGTAAGTCTTTATCTATCAATAATTACTTTAAATTTAAATGTACTAAATTACCCAATCAAAAGACATAGGTTTGTTGAAAAGATAAAAAATATAAACTACATGCTGCCTACAAAGATTTACTTCAGCCTTAAGGACACTCATAGTCTGAAAATGAAGGGATATAAAAAGATATTCCATGCAAATAGAAATAAAAAGAGAGCAGATGTAGCTATATTTATATCAATTTATATCAGACAAATAGACTATAAGTCAGAAACTGTAAAAAGAGACAAAGAATGTCATTATATAATGATAAAGGGATCAATTCATCAAGAAGATATAACAATTATAAATATATATGCACCTAACAGTGGAATAGTTAAATATACAGAGAAAGTATTGAAAGATATTAAGGGAGAACTAGACAGCAATACAATGATAGTTGGGGACTTCAATGCCCCACATTCAAAAATGAATAGATCATCCAGACAGAAAAGCAATAAGGAAATATTGGACTTGAACTATGCTTTAGACCAAATGAACCTAACGGTCATACAAAAACATTCCATTTGACAGCAGCAGAATACAAATTCTTCTCAAAGGAACACAGAACATTCTCCAGTATAGAGCATATGTTAAGCCACAAGACAAGTCTTAACTAATTCAAGAAGATTGAACTCATATCAAGTATCTTTTCCAACCTCAGTGGTGTGAAACTAGGAACCAATAACAGGAGGAAAATTGGAAAATTCACAAATATGTGGAAGTGAAACAACATACTCCTAAACAACCAATGGGTCAAAGAATAAATCAAAAAAAGTAAAAAATATCTTTAGGCAAATGAAATTGAAAACACAACATACTAAAGCTTATGAGATGCAGCAAAAGCAGTTCTAAAAGGAAAGTTTATAATGATAAAGCCTCCATGAACAAAAAAAGATCTCCGTTGGAATATCTAACTTGACATCTCTAGTAACTAGAAAAACAAGAACAAACTAAGCCCAAAGTTACTAGAAGGAAGGAAATAAAGATCAGAGCAGAAATAAATGTGAAAGGACTAGAGAAACAATAGAAAATATCAATGAAACTGAGTGTTTTCTTGAAAAGATAAACAAAACTGACAAACCTTTAGCTACACTGACCAAGAAATAGAGAAGACTCTTTAAAAATAAATAAAATGAGAAATGAGAGAGAATACATTACAACTGATACCACAGAAGTACAAAGAATCAATTGTATGAACAATTACATGCCAATGAATTGGATAACCTACAAGAAGTAGATAAATTCCTAGAAACATAAAACTTACCAAGACTAAATCATGAATAAATAGAAAATATGAGCAGCCCAATAATGAGTAAGGAAATTGAATTAGTAATCATAAACCTCCCAACAAGGAAAAGCCCAGGACCTGATGGCTTCGCTACTGAATTCTACCAAACATTCAAAGAAGAATTAATGCTAATCCTTCTCAATTTCTTCCAAAAAATTGAAGAGTAGGGAGCACTTCCACCTTCACTTCAGCAGGCCAGCATTACCCTGATACCAAAACCAGACAAAGACATTACAAGAAAAGAAAATTACAGTACAATATCCCTGATGAACACAGATGTAAAAATCCTCAGTAAAACACTAGCAAAACAAATTCAACAGCACATTAAAAGAATAATTCACCATGATCAAGTGAGATTCATCCCTAGGATCTTAAGGATAGTTTGACATAAGAAAAATAACAAATGTGATATACCACATTAACAAAATGAATAATAAAACTTATATGATCATCTCAAAAGATACAGAAAAACATTTGACAAAATTCAATATCCTTTCATGATTAAAAAACTTTAAAAAATTAATTATAGAAACAACGTACCTCTACATAATAAAGGTCATATATAATGCCACAGCTAACATCATACTTAATGGTGAAAAGCTGAAAGCTTTTCCTCTAAGATCAGGAACAAGGTAAGAATGCCCATGCTCATCATTCCTATTCAATATACTATCGGATCGCCTAGACAGAGCAAACAGGAAAGAAAAATAAATAAAAGGCATCCAAATTAAAAAGGAAGAAGATAAATTGTCTCTGTTTACAGATGACATGATCTTATATATATACAACCCTAAATATTTCAGTAAAAAGTCCTTTTGTAACTAATAAATGAACTCATTAAATTGGCAGGGTTCAAAAATACATACAACTCAGTTGCACTATACTCTAACAACAAACTGTTCAAAAATGAAATTAAGAAAATGATCTCATTGATAATAGCATCAAAAGGAATAAAATACTTAGGAATAAATTTAACTAAGTAGGTGAAAGATCTGTATACTGAACACTATAAAACATTGATGAAAGAAATTGAAGAAGACACAAATAAATGGACAAATATCTCATGTTCATGGATCAGAGGAATTCTTATTTTTAAAATGCCATACCACCCAAAGTGATCTACAGATTCAGTGCAATCCTTGTCAACATTTTAATGGCATTTTTCATAGAAATAGAAAAAACAATCCTGAAATTCACATGGAACTACAAAAGACCCCAAATAGCCAAAACAATCTTGATCAAGAAGACAAAACTATAGACATCACACTTTCTGATTTCAAATTATATCACAAGTCTGTAGCAATCAAAACGGTATGGTGCTCACATAAAAACAGACACATAGACCAATGTAACAGAATAAGGAGCCCAGAAATAAACCCATGCATATATGGTCCACTAATCTTCAACAAAGAGGACAGTAATATACAATGAATGGGCAAAGAAGAGTCTCTTCAATAAGTGGTGTTGGGAAAACTGGATATCCACATGCAAAAAAAAAAAAAGAAAGAAAGAAAGAAAGAAAGAAAGAAAGAAAGAAAGAAAGAAAGAAAGGGAAAGAAAAAGAACTGGACCCTTATCTTACACCATACACACAAAAATCAACTCTAAATGGATTAAAGACTTAGACATAAAACCTGAGACCATAAAACTCCTAGAAGAAAACATAGGGGAAAAGTTCCTTGACAATAGTCGTGGGAATGATTTTTTGGATATGATACCAAAACCACAGGCAACAAGCACAAAAACAAGATTCTATAATTGAAAATATGTTTCCTTTCCTCGTTGTGTGTCCTTGGAATCTTTATTGAAAATCATTTGGCTGTAGATATGTGGATTTACTTCTGTGCTCTCTATTCTGTTCTGTTGGTCTATGTGCCTGCTTTTATACCATTACCCTGCCATTTTGGTTACTACAGCTTTGTAGTATGTTTTTAAGTCGGGTTTGTTCCTTTTGCTCAATATTGCTTTTACTATTTGGGATCTTTTGTGGCTCCATACAACTTTTAGGGTTGCTTTTTCTATCTCTGTGAAGAATGTCATTGGTATTTTGATAGGAATTACACTGAAAATTTTAAAATTACAAGTGTTGACAGGGATGTGGAGAAAAGAAAACACACACTGCTGGTGGTGGGAATATAAATTATTAGTAGCATAGCCATTATGGAAAACAGCAAGAGGTTCCTCAAAAAATTAAAAATAGAACTACCATATGATCCAGCAATTCCACTGCTAAGTATATATCCAAGAAAATGAAATCAGTATGTAGATGAGATATCTGCACTCAAATGTTTATTGCAGCACTATTCACAATAGTCAAGATAATGGACTCAACCTAAATATCCATCAAAAGATGAATAGATTTAAGAAATATGGTATATATACACAACAGAATACTATTAAGCCATAAAAAAGAATGTAAGAGCTGGGCCTGCTGGCTCATGCCTGTATCCCAGCAATTTGGGAGGCCAAGGCAAGATGATCACTTGAGGCCAGGAGTTTCAGACCAGTCTAGGCAACATAACGATACCCCATCTCTACAAAAAAATTAAAAAATTAGCTGAGAGTGGTGGCATGTGCCTGTAGTTCCAGCTACTTAGGAAGCTGAGGTAGGAGGACTGCTTGAGCCAAGGAGTTCAAGGCTGCAGTAAGCTATGATTGTGCCACTGCACTCCAGCCTGGGTGACAGAGCAAAACACCATCTCTGAAGGAAGGAAGGAAGGAAGGAAGGAAGGAAGGAAGGAAGGAAGGAAGGAAGGAAGGAAGGAAGGAAGGAGAAAGAAAAGAAAAAGGGAAAGAAAAGAAAAGAAAAGAATAAAGAAAAGAAAGTTAAATAATACGTATAGAAAAAAATTTTAGGTAAGCAAGGACCTTGTCTTATTTCCTGATCCATCCCAAGCACTTAGAACAATGACAACACGTGGCAGGCACTGATAAAAATACTGTGGACTAAATGAATAAGCGATTTCTGAGAAACCTAGGACAAAAAATGAACTAAAAACTAGTCACATCCCCTATGTCTGTCCTCATCTCTTCCTTTTACAAATATTTCTCACTTAGTTCTATTGCTTTGGTAGACACTGATATCCAAATTTCTAAACAATGTCTAGTCTTGCTTCTCTTCCTCATTTTAAAGATAAATAGGGAAGCAAATATCTTTCCCAATTAATGTTAACTGCCTAATTTATTATTTTTTTATTTAAACATTTTATTAAGAAAAATTCCAAACACTTAAAGTAAATAGAATATCCATCACCTATATTCAGTGATTATCAACATTCTACAATTCTAGTTTCATTTGTACCTCCACCACTTTTTATTCTCACTGGACTATATATAATTATTTTTTAAAATAGATTTTACCCCATCTAATAAATCTTTCATTGAAATTAGCTATAGCCAACATGGTTGTATGCACCTATAGTCCCAGTTTGAGTCTGCAGTGAGCTATGATCATACCACTGCACTCCAGCCTGGGCAACAGAGCAAGACCCTGTCTCTAAAAGAAATGGCATCCTGTCATTTGTGGCTACATAGATGAGCCTGGAGGGCATTATGTTAAGTGAAATAAACCAGGCATAGAAAGACAAATACCACATAATCTCACTCATATGTGAAATCTAAAAGTTGTTCTCATAGAAGTAGAGAGTAGAATAGTGATTACCAGGCAATGGGGGGAATGGGGAGAGATTGGTCAATGGGTACAAAGCTACAGTTAAATAGAAGGAATAAGTTCTGGGGTTCTATTGCATAGTAGGATGACTAAAATTAACAATAATGTATTGTATATTTCAAAATAGCTAGAAGAGAGGTTTTTGAATGTTCTCATTACAAAGGAATTATAAACATTTAATGTGATGGATATGCGAATTAACCTGATTCAATCATTATACAATGTATACATGTATTGAAACATTACATTGTACCCAATAAATATGTGTAATTATTATGTGCCAATCATAAATAAAAAATAATGTTGAAATTATAATATGAAAAAATAAAATATATGTTTATGAGGGAAGAATATATATATACATATGTATATAATTGTGGTAGCTAGTTCCTATGATGGCAGCCAACAAATCCACTTTTCTCTGTATGTACATGTTACTCCTCCCATCATGAGATGGAGTCTATTTCTCCTTCCCTTGAATCCAAGCTGGTCCTGTGACTTCCTTTGGCATGAAATGTAGCAGGAGTAATACTGCATCTGTATCTCAAATCTTAAGAGGCCTGACAACTTGCACTTCCTTTCTCCTGGAATCCAGCTGCCATGTTATAAGGAAGTCCAAGCTATCTTGCTAAAGAGAAGAAGACTGCATGGAGAGGCCCTGGAGGATGAGACACCACATGGAGAGAGGCCATGTCGAGAAAAGAGGTGCTTTAACCAAGCTCTCACTGTAATGTAATAACATGAGTGATACTAACTGATAGCATGTGGAGCAATGGCTGTTGTTTTAAGCCACTAAGTTTGGGGGTGGTTAATTATGCAGCAAAAGATAACTGATTTCATTATATAGATAGATATAGATTAGAGGTTCTTAAATGGGGGCGATATTGCCTCTCCAACGGGAACATTTGACAATGTCTGGAGACATTTTCGATTCTTACAATGGAAGAGGGGGACAAAGCTACTGATATCTAGTAGATAGTAGCCAATGATGGTACTGCTAAACATCCATGGGACAGTGCCTTGCAACAAAGAATTATCTGGCCCAAATGTTAATAGTGCCAAGGCTGAGAAACTCTGATCTGGATAGCTAGATGATAGACAGGAATGAGGGCTACTGAAGTTGATATACAAGCTGGCCTCTAATGATCCAGTTTTTCAAAGTTAAAAAATAAATTAAAATACTAATGACTATCCCCATTTCTTCTTGCAGGGGGGAGGCCAGGTTGCTCATTAAGGTTTTAAGTGTGGTTAAGAATGACTGCCCCTTCTAAAATCACATGGATCATCTGGCTATAGCCTCCCTGCTTGTTCAGTCTCTGGCTCTAAACTGCAGAGCCACATAGTGCTAGAAGCCTGCCCTTCCACCCTCCTTAACTCTCCTTAGTCCTGATCACATCCCATACCACCACAGCAGGCTACAGGTTGGTCTCGACTTCCCAGTGCAAGCTTTCCAGCAGTTTTGACACAGGAATGTGACTCCCAATGCTGGGAGCCACTTGAAGTCAAGTGGGTTCTTGGCTTCATACAAGAAAATTCAGAAGCCAGCCATCAGTATAAAGTGAAAGTGGGTTTTATTTAGAAAGTATAGAAAGTCTACTCCACAGACAGAGTAGAGGTTAGTTCTCCCTGTGGAGGAGAACCAGCCCCACGGTTCCTTGGGTCCCTCTATTTAAGCAACAGCTTAATTATAGGCTAAACAAGGGGAGGAATATTCATGTTACTTCTTAGAAAGGGGAGATGTTTTCCTGGAATTAGGGTGATGCCCTCTTTTGACTAAATATGGTCAAACAGGAAGTATCATGGCATCAGGTGCATGATGGGAGTGGGAGATTTTCTTAGAAACTTTTATGGTAATGAAGTGTATAATGAAGCTGTAAGGTCAAGAGGCAGTCAATGTTCTTTACCATCTTGGCTCCAAATGGTTGGAACTTGTCTTGCTTCCATCTTGTTTTGATTGGGGTTATTTAAAACTTTGTTTGGAGACTTCCTGGCTCAGTTAAACAATGCTTGCACAATTAAGCAATGCCTATAGCAATACTGACAGCAGTTCCTGAAGCAATGTCCAAAGTAGCACCTGAAGCAATGCCCAAAGCAGTGCCTGCCAGTTCCCTATCTCGGTTTCACACATTCACCTTAAGAACACACTATTGGAGAAGTCATTTACCCTGTTCCTGAAAGGAATTGTCATTGCGTGCTGAACCCCTTTTCAAGGGGGCACAACTTCAGCGTGAAAGGGAAGAGGTATTAATGCACCAATGTGGGAGGCAGGCAGGGTACATGACTGAAATGCTCTGGAAGACACAAGACAATATTCAGAAAAGGATGATGGTGAATTGAAAGCCACAAACACTCACGTTTTTGACAGATGCCTAATGCCATAGCACTCTGCCTTTGCATGTCAGTGATTGAGGGGCACACAGGTCAGCCTCCTGACTACTTCCAGGCCTGGCCAATGAATGGGTATCTGCTTATGGATTAAGGCTGGAGACCCTCTGACCAAGAATAACAGGGGAGATGCAGGACCCCCTAGCTCCTTATGAAAAATTATCTACCACCTCCCAGGACTCTCCCTGGACTAGGTAATCAGGAGTAGAAGCTGGCTTTGCAGATTTAAATGAGAGCTCATGATATCTTTCTTCTAGGCTTGCCTCCCACTGTCTTAATGAAAAGGAACCCCTACAAAACCTCCTCCATGGGGATCTAGCTCTGTGTGTGTGACAAGCAGCTATTTGCTTCTTCCCTTGGAGAAGAAAAAAATATCTACGCTTTGATAGAGTGCCACACTCTAGTACAAATAACAGCTTTTCTCAAATATAAGTAAAATCAATATTGAGGAAGAAGGCCACCTTTTTCTTGAGCTTTACATGCTCCATGGTACATATTGTACCCCCTCCTCACTGAGGGTAAAATCATTGCTGTTTGATGGGGTCTAAGACTCGCTAAAGGAGTTTTCTAGATTCATGCTAGTATTTTACATAAATGCCTACTGGTCATTTAGGCAAATAAAAATTATAATCTTCAATATACTTTTCTCTCTTTTTGCTATTTCTTCAGACCTGGGAGGTCCTTGTTGCTTGCATGTATTAAATGGTGGGTGACCTCATAAAATCCAAGGCAACTTTCACCACCATCATCATATCATACAACACACCCTTTAAAAATAGCTCTCTATCATCAAGAATATTCCTACCTCTGACACTGGATGTGTTGTTTACATATTATTTTCCGGAGTCAACCTCCACCCCAACTCAAGGAATGCCACACACAATTTACAGATAGCCTATGGCAGGTCGTATTTCAAAGAACGGCCCTCCACTGGATTTGCACTACAAGCAGGGACCTTCTCCATTACGGACTAGATCATAAAAAAGCTGCAGAGGTTATACAGTCATGGCACCAGGTTCTACTCTCATGCTGGGTTTTACTCAGGGGGGGCTTTTGCCACATAGAATGTTTCACTGCTAAGGAAACAATTTGCTCCTTAAAGTTCTCAAAGAGAATTATACGGAGGCATACATTCATATTTTCTAAGATATGATTATATTGGTAAGTTTTCTTATGCCTATGTTGATCCAAAGGATACAATCGATATGCATTAGAATATTTTTTCCAGCAAAATTTAAGTCATTAGTCAGTATTTTAAAAACTTTTATTTGACTAGTTTTTCAGAAAATAACTGTTAATTCTCTCTCTGACTTCTAACCACTGAGGTATTTGTTCAAAGTTGTCAGCTGAATAAATGTGGAAAATGTTCCATTTGGAAAGGTTAAAGTTAAAACAGAATTCAGTCTCAGGTTTACTTCACTGCAATGTAGAATTATCTGCTCCTACTTTTTTCTAATTCCTGCCAGAAGCAGCAAAAAAAAAAAAAGTGACATTTTGTTCATCTTAGTAATATTCAGAGAATGGTGAATTAAGAATGTATCCAATGTAGCTGACACCAAGCACAGAATCAGTCAGAACAATGTCTAGCACACAGTAGGTGCTTAATTAACTATTTGATGTTGAAATGACTTATGCAGTGACACCAAATTTGGTGGTAGACATGGCGTCAGGACATACAGCCCCAGAGTGTGCTGTCTGCTGCTTGGGCGCTCTGTTCTCACACATTATTTTTACATGCACACATTTTTAAAAAATGTTTTCATATATAATTTTAATATCCAGCCAACTGTGCATAATGTTTAGTGACATCCTATTAACAAAGAAACACTTTTAGATGATTCACAGGGAAGTAACAACTGCTGCTTTTCTCTCCAGCACCTGATACAAGGTTTCTTGGCGGGGGCGAATTGGATGACAGCCCTTAATTCTGGTGTCCACAGACTGAGTTTCATGAGGCAAATGTCTTTTGCTGTAGCCTGGTCTTCAAAACGATGACCAGCTTGGCTTTCAGTGTGGTGAAAACAAGGCATCACCATTGATGACATAAACTGACAGGACCTGCTCTGCCTAAAACTGTCTTTATCTGTGATCTACTGCTCATGGCCTGAAGACTTCCTATCAGGAGCTTTGCCTTTTTGTTAAGCACTGTCCTCTTTCCTAGAACCAGCTTAAACTTGTCTTGAGATGGAAGAAGTCAGAGTCAGCAAGAGGAATGGATGTCTTGGAGTAGGGAGAGGCCCCTGAAGAAAGGGTTGGAGGAGTGAGAAGTATGGAGGCCATGGTGCCGTTTTTAATCTGTTATCAATGAAATTTTAGAAGGTTAAGATTAAAAAATAAAAGCTCCACAGTAAATAGTCTTGGGCTTAATTCATGGTTCTGCTTCTTACTAGCCGTGTGAACATATGCATGTCATTTAGCATTTCTGACCCTGTTTCCTCATCTGTAAAATGGAGACATATAATACTACCTGTATTAGTTTTCTGGTGCTACTATAAGAAATTACTACAAACTTAGTGGCTTAAAACTATAAAAAGTTATTCTCTCACAGTTCTGGAGGTTAGAAATCCAAAATCAAGGTGTTGGCAGGATTGGTGTCTTCTAAAGGCTCTGAGGGTGAATACATTCCATGCCTCTATCTTAGCTTCTGGTAGCTAATGACAACCTTTGACTTTTCTTGGTATGTGACTGCAAACCTCCAATCTCTGCCTCCACCATCACATGGCTTTCTCTATGTCTCAAATTTTACTCCTTCCTCTTATAAGGACACCAGTCATTGGATTTAGGGCCCTTCCTAATCATCTTGAAATCCTTTACTTAATTACATCTGCAAAGACCCTTTTTCCAAATAAGGTCATGTTCACTGGTACCAGGGGTTAAGACTTGAACTATCATTTTGGAAGGACACTATTCAACCCACTACACTATCATATATGTTTATCGTCAAGAGTCAGTGAGTTAGTATACTAAAGACCTTAGAATTGCCTGGGTACAGTAAGAACTCAATAAAAGACCATTATGATTACAAATATGTAAGTCTTTTTACTAACAAGCTTACATAGGAACAAAGATCCATTCTACAGCAAAAGTATAATTACTGTGTTTTTAGTGCTTACGTGCCAACATTTTAGTGTCTGTTTTCACAGTATTTGATAGACAGATACATATTTGCTGACCTTGCACTTGGTTCTAGGTATTTTACAAATATTTTTAACTCTAATACCTGTAAAGTGCAAAAGCAGTGATAAAGTCAAAAGTGATAGTAAAGAGACTTGTAAGATTACCAGGAACACTAAAATAGAGATTATATATATATATATATATATATATATATATATATATATATATATAAAGGATGAAATTCTGATCTGGACAAGATATTATAGACTTATCTCTATTTTTGCCTTCTAAATACAACTATAAATCCTGATATTAACTCAAGAGACAGTTAAAGAAACACTCTGAAATCTGGAAGAGGGACTACAGGACTGGAGAAACACCTCTGTGGCAGGGTATCTTATGAACCACCAACCAACAGAAGGCAGCCAAGAAGGACACCCAGAGCTAGCATTTACCAATCCCCAACCTATTAAGAGAAAGGACATCTTGTGTAAGCTCATTCCTCCCCCAGATGGAAGAGGTGACCCGCCAACATTATATGTGCCTAGTAGAACCAGCAAGGGAAATCAATCAGAAGTCACACTGGAAATAAGTGACCATCCTGAAATTGTGACAAGAAGTCAATAAGCACTCTCTATTCTAACCTTGTTTGAGACTCATCTCACCCACCCAGAGATACCACATAACTACTGGGCACTGGCAAAGGGAATCACAACACAAATGTCGGCTGGGTAAGCATTCTCATTCCCTACTGAGCTTGAGACTCCTCTCTGTCACTCAAAGATAATATAAGCATTAGGGGAGGAGAGTAGGGGGGGTTGGCAAGTGGGATCATGCCACAATAAGTGTGTGGCCTTTGGAAGTGCTCTCAGTCCCATACATCCTGCCATAAGGTGTACCCAGCCTGGGAAGCCTATTTGTCTCCATTGGCCTAAGACTCTCACTGTCCCCACTCAGAGACACACAGGGAAACCCCACCACAACAAGCACCCAACTAGAGAGGCACTCTCCATCTTCCACAGACAGAAGGAACCTGATATAACAAGCACCAGGAAATGTCATTCATCCCTGAAGCAGAGAGACTCGCTTTCCCTATCTGTAGGCTCCAAGCAGCCTCGCCTGAGCAAGCTTCTTCAGTCCCCTCAAACAACACTAGCAGGGATCAGTGGGAGCCACAGTGGGATGAGATAAACCAAGTGGACAAAAATAGTGCCAGAAAGGCTCTGAAATTATATCGTCATTGGAACCACAGCCCCAAAAAGAGGCCAGGACCTATAGGTTAAATCTAAACAAGGTGACTGCTTGCTGAAATTTAAAAGTTAAATGAAACCCAGAGTCTCCTAATGTAATAGTCAAAATGTCCAGGCTACAGTTGAAAATCACTCCACATTAGGAACCAGAAAAATCACAACTTGAATTTTAGAAATACATTTAATTAATGCCAACACTGAAATAAATCAGATGTTCAAATTATCTGATAAGACTTTTAAAGCAATAATCACACAAATGATTCAAAAAGCAATTA
>RJWJ010014019.1:0-38744 GCA_004363605.1 Indri indri | reverse complement strand
AAACAACTAAAAGACTTTATATTACTCAGAGATACTGTGTCACATCTTTATGATAAAGATCCAAGGCATGTTTACTTTTGAATTTGGGCGGTAGGTATGGAGGAATTTATTATACTGTCCTTACCAGTTACGTATGATAGAAAATTTCCCAAATTAGAAACATGGTAATACCTTTTTTTTTTAATCTGTAGGCTGTGGCACTTTAAACTCTTTACTATTGCTGTTTAATTTGTAAAGTGCAAGTTATATTTATTTGTGAGGATATTTGTGGGGTCTGCCTTTTTAGAAATAGATTTTGATTTGGGTTTAATAAATATAATTTTGGGGACTTCTAAAAAGTTTATTAAATTTTAATTATGAAAGTTGTTGAATATATACAAAGTAAAAAAAATTATATGATGAAACTTCAGTGTATTTATCACCTATCCAAGCAGTTATTGAGATTTGCCACGCTTGCTATATCTATCCTCCCTTTTTCGGCAGAATTATTTTAGAGCACATCCCAAACATTATGTCATTTCACCCCTGCTTGGTGCACTTCTGTAAAATAACATTTTCTTATATAACCACTTAATATAACAAAACTAGCAATATTCTTAATAACCTTTTACAGTTAAAAACAAGTTTGTTTTTTTTTTTTGAATGATACTCTCGTTCTGTCCTGTTAGGTAGCCACATGTGGCTATTTAAATTTACATTAATGAAAATTAAAAATTCAATTCCTCAGTTATACTAGCTATTTCAAGTGCTCAGTAGCCATGTGTGACTACCATATTGGACAGTGCAAATATACAATATTTGCATCACTGCTGAATGTACTGTTTGATGACAGCTGCTCTAGGTGCTTTCTACATTACTCTGTAGGTGAAACTGAAAGAGATAAATATGTTTTAAGGAAATGTACAAGATTGTTTATTTAATGTTTAATTCTTATTTCTTTCAGATGTATAGAAAAAGTAACAACCGATAAAGGTAAGACTTGGTGGTCATTCTTCTCTGTGTACATTATACTGATTATCTTATTCAAAGCCTCATCATTCAAATTAGCACCCATTTAAAAGTGACTTTTATTCAGTAAAATAATTACCAGAGTTGATAGAACTTATTTTGATGACAGTAGATTTGGACAAAGAGACTATATTGGCATTATTTAGAAACCTAATAATAGGCAATCAGATTATTTGATGGCAATTTATTGTAATTCTTTAAGCTGTTTGGGTTTTTTTTTTTTAAATGAAGAGGGCAATGATACACAATATGTAGTGAAATGTAGGCAAAATCTTGATTCTGATGGAGACTCAAATTATAATTGTAGTTCGAAGAAATAAAAGTGTTCTAAAAATTTAGCCTAGCAAATAATTAAAGGAGGTGTTTGGGTCATTTCTCTTTAAATTAGAGTTTTGTCAAACCACATATATGTATTGAGTATAGTTTTCTGTTTATCTGGATTATGTAGGGAAGCTAATGTTCACTTTTTTGAACACTTTTTAAAAACTTTATTCTGGCTTTGCAGATTAGGTTATTAAAATTGCCCCCATCATGTTGGGCCAGTTGCTCATTCATTTTATTTTATTTTTTCTAGTTGGTTGTGTTCCTTGATGCTAAATTAAAATACCCAGCATCCTCCTTAAAACTGGAATAAATACACTTCTAGGCGTATTTTATTTATTGTGTATGATCTTAACCCAGTCCTGACACAGCCAGTTCTCAATTCTCAGAATTCACTAAATACCTGAGAGTTGACCAGTTAGTTTTTAAGGTCTACTTGTAGCCTGCTACTATTTCTAAAAAAGAAAAAAAAATACATATATATGTGCATTTTAGATATAAACATATACATAAAAATCTTAAGATTTTTCTGTTTTCATTAAGAGAATGCTTTGAGAATATATAAGGCAAGTTTACAACTTGGATTTTATGCCATTTAGAACAATAGTAGTGTAATTTGGAACCACTCACTAACTTGAATTGTTGGTGGCTGCTTTGTAAAGAATTAGGTGTCAGTGCTAAGGTTTCTTGTTTATCTGAATTTTGGAGTTTGAGGCTAATATTTCATAGTATACCAAGCAGAAGTATTTTATACCAGACAACTTTTTTTTTCTGTAGAAAGCTTTGCATGATTATTTTATCTAGTGAGTATTTTGTTGCTGTTGTTACTTAGAAAATAGGTTATGTCTGCCAAGAGTGGAAGGTCTTATGGTCCTTATTCAGACATTATTTTGGAGATTTTATGATGTGAAGAAAATGTAGAGACACATCACAATCAAGTCCAGAATAGTTTTGATTAAAACAAAAAACAATCTGCCTTAAGCAGAGCTAAAATTACCTTATGTGTTTAAAGAAATTGCTCTGGGTTGCTTTGAGGAGAACTTGGAGAATGTGATGGAAATTTTGAACCCCTGTTGGAGATAAATTTAATGATCTTTGTGTAGATGTCTTAAACCAGAAGTTGGCCTGTTGTGTGGTGGTGCAGCTGTGGAGAGATTAAAAGTGCGTTCTTGGTCATTCAGTCTCAAAATCAATCCCACTTTAGTCCACTAGTTAAATGCTCTCGATCTAGACATTCTCAAACTCCCATCTTCATCTCTTCATTAGTTTACCTGTTAGAGTAGCTGTTCAACTCTATGAATAGTATATAGGTCCGTAAGAACTGTAACATACATTCATAAAATGACATCGGTAAATAAGGAAATGGAGGGTTGAGCAGTCACTTTTTCCACTACTATTTAGTATTTAGAATTCACCTCAGTTATTTCTCTTTTTCTTATTTTTTGACTTCTTGGAAAGTTACTCTGTTGCTTTATAGTAGTCCTTATGTTCAGTCGACTGAAGTTTAACTGAAGTAACTCATACCCATTTCAGTAGCTTTTCAAAACTTTGAGCAGATTTTATTTTCTAGATGTGTGACTAGCTCTGTGTTTTATTAATATTGAAAAAAAGTCATCAGGATTGTTTTTAATCTTATTTACTCCAAACAACTAGAAATTATATGCTTTCCTTGAGTTGAAGATAAGAACCTTTGACGTTTCACCAGATAAACAATATAGCACATACAAAGAAAGTGACTTTGCACAATTTTTAAATTATTAAGTTACAAACTGCTACATTCAATTTTCAGACTGAAATAATAATAAACATTAGTATTAGTTTCTGTTTTTGCTACATTTATTAAATTCTAATAGGTATATATAATGGAAAGCTATTTGTTAAAATATAGTTTGTTAATTTATTCAACAAGTAATTACTGAGCATCTACCATGCGTCTGGCACCATTCTGGGTACTAGGTTGTACTAGTAATCAAATAAGTGAAAAGAAGAAATTCAAACAGTATAATGTTTGATGAAGTTGGAGTTGGGGAAGCTAAGTTTAGGTAAGATGGTAAGGGAAGACCTCTTGGAGGAGGTAATATTTGAGCTCAGACCTAAATGTGTGGGTAGAAGTCTGGATGAGGAGCATTGCACATAGGAAGAAGCAAAAATGAAAAAGATTAAAACTTGAAAGCTTAGTTCACCACTGCTAGAGGATTATCTTCATCATTGTGCAGCTTCTAAGAGTGTTAGCAGAAATCTTGAGGAATGGAGACTAGATCCTTTTTAACTTGGCTTTATGTTTTCATTCTCTTTCTCTATTTTGAGTCAGTATTGTACTCATGATAATAAAGTAAAAGAATTGGTGAGTAATAGTTAAAACTGCCCATCAAGACAGAACATCATAAAAAAGGGAGACTGACCTTGATGTTTAGTAAACTATTAATATGTTTCAAGTGTTTTGTGGAAGGGTAATAAATACTACTGAGTCAAGTTATTGTGGGCAGTGCCTGAGTCATTAATGTTAGATAGATTATTTATTGCAAGACTTCTCAGAAATGTTCATTTTGACTAATTACACAGCAGTGTAAATGCCCAAATTTTTGCAGCAATTACCCAACTTATTTGACTGTAAGACCCCCTTTTAAAGAACATTTCGTAAAACTAGAGTTTATGGAAAACATACTTTGAAGTAATAGATGCTTGAAAATTTGATTGTATTAAACTTTGTCTATTTTTATTCAAAATCATTTTACTGTTTTCAGTTTACTCTTCTAATGGACTAGTGACGTTTAACAAAGATTACTTAGAGTTAGCAAATGAGTTCATAACAGATCTGGGAATTTACTTAGATTGTTTATAACTTAATTGTTAACTATTTGCCTTACCTAGTTCATTGTAATCAGCATAATAGCTGAAATTATTACTAAAGTATTTGGTTTTTTTTTTTTCTCCACCCTGCATCACATCCTCAGTTTTGTCTTATATTGATTTAGTCTGATTTATAGATTATGCCTGTATGCTCCATTTTTAAAAAATTAAAATTAATTTATTTTTAACAGTTTTCACAGTTTTAATTTCAATAGAGCATTTCATTTTTTTCTATGTTGGAATACCTTTGATTATGTCTTTATCCTCTCAAATTAGTCTCTTGTATCCCATTTATCTTGGACTCTTGTCATATTGCAGCCTCAACATAACATTGACTCTTCTGTCTTCCTTTGCAGATGCATCTCATTTCCAGTACCTTTAAATGTTTGTATTATTCCTAGATATATAGAAGAGACATTGTTGTTCTTTTTTCCCACTGCAGTGAGAAAAATCTGACTTTGCAGTTTTTACCATTTGCATTTCTATACAAAGGAAGATGTGAAAAGATACTCAGGACATTGTCTTCAAAATTATTTTTTGAAAGATTTTGAATCTCCTTGCTAATGACCTGGTTTTCCTAGTTAAAATAAAGTGCTATGGGTTTTAAATAGAAAAGTGCTCTGGAAGGAAAATCTCTAGGTGAGAAAGGGCATATATAAGCTCAGTCTTAACCCTTAGATATGCTGTGAGTTTTAACTGAAACATTCTCCTTTACAAACTAAATAATACTTTTCGAAATTTAACTGTAAGTTAAAAAAAATTCCAACAATTTCTTTTCCTTACTTCTCTTAATACTACTGAGATTGGCTAATATTTCAAAATGGACTTTACTAATTATTTATGGAAAACACTGCGGCTGATGATAGAAATACAGAGTAGTCCAGTCAGATTTCAGACACTCAAGTTTCTCACTCTATTATAATAATGCTTAAGCCTTAAAGGGCTGATAATACATTAGATAGACATTTTTATCTGTCCTTCCTTCCTAGACCTTTATCTTAAGGTATCAGGAACTGTATTATTTCTCTCAGTATGAGAATGATCTACTCAGACATCTTGTTCCATGTTGGGAATGGCCCAGATCCTTTAATCCCTTTTGCTAGTTCAAACATCCAGACTTACTGTGGTTCTTCCTCTGTGCTGTAATTTCCTAAAAGTACAGACAATCTCATATATAATGTATGTGGATTATTACATAGGCTTAAAAAGCCTTGATTTTCAGCTCATTTCAGTTATGGGATTTTTTATCAGTCAGGTAAATGAGTCTTTCTGTCCCTTAAATAGTAAAGAAATAACTTAACAATTTACCCATTATAATTCAACTTGTAAAAGAACCATCTCTGACACAGTTATTAATAAAAGGTTATTCTGTTATAGATGGTTATATCTATCTATAGATTTTATATTTAAATCCCTTTTCCTGCCCAAACCACTTGAGAGTTACAGCAGAATGCCTTGGTAGAAGAAAACTGAAACAGAGGAAACCTAAGGTCTTGAGTGGGGGAAACCCATGTTCAGGTAGTAGAGTCTAAAACCCCTAAGAGAGACCCATCTTTCCCTCAGAGTGTAACTTATCCTCACATTGCAGTTATCTTGAGTGGACAAGAATCTCTGACAAAAAGGAATTAAATTAAGTCTGATTTAATGCCCCCAACCCTTTAAGTCCAAGAAGCAGCAAGTTCCTCTGAATTAAAACTAGCCAGATTAACCTAAACTACATCCAGTTAAAAGCCCCTTTAGCTTTATAACAAAACCATGTAAGAACTTAGTAGCTTAAAACACAACAATTTATTATTTGTTGGTTGTGCTGTTCCCTGATTGATCTTTCAATTCAGACTTTTTCATACTATATTGGTTTCAGGGCAGTGTTCCAAAATGCTGAAAGCAATAGCTGCAAGACATCTTGAAACCAGTCTACAGGATGTAAGTTCCACATATAAAAATCAATTGTATTTCTGTTCATTAGCAACAAATAAAAAATTAAAATTAAAAAATAATATGATTTATAATAGTATTTGCAATAACATAAAAATATGAAATACTTGGGGATAAATTGGATAAAAGATTTGGAAGACCTATATACTGAAAAGTGCAAAACCATTGCTGAGCAAAATTAAAGACCTGAGTCGATGGAACAATGTACTTCATTCATGGATTTGAAAACTCAATATTATTAAGACATCTTTTCTCTGCACATTGATCCATAAGTACTGTGTAATCCAACTCAAAATTCTAACAAGTTTTTTTTTGTACAGTTTTGATCTAAAAATTTCTTGCAAGGGTCTTGGGGATCCCTAGGAGTTTATAAACTATTCTTTGAAAACCATTAGTGTAGACTAATCAGGATTCCCACCATGTTTTTTAAGAGCAGGATTGATTCTTTAAGAAAGAGAAAGAGATAAATAGCTGTTTGCGGGCTATCCAACCATGGCTACTACCCATGTATATTCCATAATTTATACCATTACCCAACTTAAAGACATTTGGTATTTCTCTGTTTTTTTTTCCCCTGAGATTACAGGTGATTTTTAAAGAAACTTTGTTAAAATATACCGTATTTACACAAAAGTATGCACAAAAGTATTGTAAGTGAGCAGCCTGTAAGTATTCATAAGGTGAGCCCAGTCATATACCATCACCCAGCTTAAGAAGTAGAATGTGATTAGCATTCCAGAAACTCCCGTGTGCCCCTTCAAGTCAACTACCCCCACATGCAACCATCATTTCGACTTTAAGTAACAAATTAGTTTTGCCAGTTTTTGAATTTTACATAAATGGAATAATACAGTATATACTCTTTTGTGTCAGGCTTTCACTCACCATTTTGTGACAGATGTTGTGCTTGTCGTAGATCGTTTATTTTTGTTGCTATCTAGTATTCTATTGTGGGAATATACCACAGTTCCGTTCTACTGTTGATGGCATTTGGGTGGTTTTCAGTTATTGGCCTTTATGGGTAATGCTGTGGTGCATATTTTTTAAATACATTGTTGGGGCATAATTTACATGCCATAACATTCATCCATTTCAAATGTACAATTCATTGATCGTGATAAATTTTATGAGTTGCGCACCTGTCATCACAATCCACTTTTAGAAGTTTTTCTTCACCTCGGTAATGTCCTTCATGTCTGTTTATAGTTAATCCTTGGTCTCCCCCCCCGTCCCAGGCAATCATTAATCTACTTTCTGTCTGTATAGATTTGCTTTTTTTGGACATTTTATATAAATGGACTTGTACGTACAATGTGTTTGGTATTGCATATATGAAGCATTGCATGCAGGGAAGACAAATTTGTATCCATAGTGACACTTTCATGATAGAAGTGGTCGAGATGTAGTGAACTTGCCACCCGGTAGCTGGCTGATCATCCCCCAGGAATGGTGACTCAGTATTGGTTTCTGCTGCTGGCAGATTGGGCACTTAGAAGTGATTGTAGCAAGGTTGGCCTTGGTGAAACTCACTGTGGGTTTGGTTTTTAGCAATCTCAGCTCTGCAGCTATAGTAGATAAGTATAGTTTTCAGGACATAGAAACTCTTTTGTTTTTTTTGTTTCTTTGTTTTTTTAAATTGACTCCAGACAACCTCAAGGACATAGAAACTTTGAGGTCATTTTTGTGGCACTTGAGCTGAGAATTTGAATCCCTAACCACATTCTTTTCTTTCCCCACTTTGTGTTTTCTAATTAGGAGCAACCAGCCAATCTCATTACTCTTGTTAGTTTGACTAAAATGTTCTAAGGTAGCAAATACATGGTCACCAGAACCTTGCCCCTTAATAAGTATTTGATTAGGAGTATCCATTGGTGATATTTGCCTATCTCTATTGCCCCATCGTGCCATGGACTGTCAGTGCTTTCTTTACTTCTGAAAATAGTTATTAGTGTCTTTAAATCTAATCAGTTTAGAGAACTGATTCCAAAAACTCCAAAACCAATTTAGGAAACTCATTCTTAAGATTTTATTCCTCTAAAACCACTCTCAGTGTCTTAAGAGTCTAAATTAACCAGGTTTACTAGAGAAACAGAACCAATAGGATATATAGAGATAGATATTTTTTAAGGAATTGGCTCACACAGTTATGAGGGCCGCAAAGTTCAAAATCCAGAGGACACTTAGGTTGTTTCCATATCATTGGGAATAATGCTGAAATGAAAATGGAAGTGCAGCTATCTCTGAAACACTGATTTTAATTCCTTTGGGTATATACCGAGAAGTGGGGTAGCTCAATCATAGGTAATTCTGTTTTTAGTTTTTTGAGGAACCTCCATACTGTTTTCCAAAATGGCTGTACTAATTTACATTCCCACCAACAGTGTGCAAGAGTTTCCTTTTCTCCACATCCTTGCCCACACTTGTTATCATTCATCTTGTTGATAATAGCCGTTCTAACAGATATAAGGTGATAACTCATTCTGATTTTAATTTGAATTTCCCTGATGATTAATGTCCATCAGGGGAATGGATAAAGAAATGTGCTGTATCTACACAATGGAATACTATATAGCTTTTAAAAAAGGAGGAAATTCTGTCATTTACAACAACATGGATGGAATTGGAGGATATTATGGTAAGTGAAATAAACCAGGCAGAGAAAGACATACTGTGTGATCTCACTTATATGTGAAATTTAAGTAAGTCAGTCTCATAGTAACCAGAGGCTGGCGTCAGGTGAGGGATGAGGAAAGGGGAGATGTTGAGGAAAGGGTACAAAGGTTCAGTTAGACTGGAGGACTAAATTTTAGTGATTTATTGCACTTGATGGTGACCACAGTTAATAATGTATTGTACATTTCAAAATTTCTAAAAATATAAATTTTTAAAAGTCTCACCACAGAAAATTAAGTTGGTAAGGTGATGGATTTGTTAATTAGCTTGATTGGCTGTTTCTGCAG
The DNA here is from genome assembly GCA_004363605.1 of Indri indri. Classification (NCBI taxonomy): domain Eukaryota; kingdom Metazoa; phylum Chordata; class Mammalia; order Primates; family Indriidae; genus Indri; species Indri indri. The sequence continues at coordinate 29,670 of RJWJ010014019.1, read as the reverse complement.
TGTATATACATAGATCAAAACATCACGTTGTACCCTGTTGTTTTAAATGAAACTCCTTGAGTTTCTCCCTCAACTTAGCTGGTAGCAACTGTCCCCCATCAGCCGTCAGAGGCCCAGACAAAAGAGCAGCAGCAGGACTACATTCTAAAATAACAATAAAATGTAGAATATAGTAAATACATAAACCAATAATACAGAAGTTTATCAAGTATTATGTACTATATATTGATGTTTGTGCTATACTTTTATGTGACTGGCAGCGCAATATATTCGTTTACCCAAGCATCACCACAAACAAATGTGTAATGCATTGCACTAGGATGGCACTAGGCAATAGGAATGTTTCAGTTCTGTTATAATCTTCTGGGACGACCATCATATATGTGGTCCATCTAGACTAAAATGTTGTGTAGCACATGACTATACATGAAAACATTGGGAACCGTAACAACAGCTATTTTAGTGGAATAATAGAGTCAGAAGCCATGCAATCCATGAAAGGTCGCTCTTCCTTATTTCTGTGTTTTGCCATGGTCAAGGTCTGCTCATTTTGTCCTCACCCCACCTCAATGTATCTACTTTATTTTCATGACAATTTTTAAGTAAATCCCTTATTATCATTAGATCTGTACTATTACAATTGCATTCCACCTGGTCTCTTTGATTTGCATCTCTCAGACCATCTCCCCTTTCTTACCAATCAGCCATGCAGTCTGAAGATCTATCTCTACTCAGGTCAGATAACTCTTATTTTGTAACTTTCAGAGATTCTCTTATATCTAACTTCAGATTTGTTAGACTTGGATCCAAAGCCTCTACCGTGTAGATGATACTTTTCCAGCTTATTGCTAATAATTCTCCTTAGGTAGACCCCCACATTTCTTCCTGTAGTATTTATTGTCTCCCAAATCTCTGAACTTTTCTGATTTTATGTCACTGTCCTGTCCTTTTCCTAAACATCTCTTCAGTATAAGTGTTATACTCATACTTGAATATATCTTTCATGCCCCAGATAGAGTGACCTGAACACAGCCAGATTGTACTGTGGTTGTTTTTAATATATTTTGTAATTCAAAACTGCTGCTGGAAGAGAGAAATCAGTGAATAAGCCGGATTTTGGGGATAGCTAAAAACAACGTATTTCATATATATTGAAAATGATTCATTTTATGTGGACCAAGCTAAATCTAGACCATATCAATAGTTTCTTTTTATGTGCTGTCAATTCCTAATTTTATATATGTAGCACAGACCACCCTCCTGAACTTCAGGCCCATTCATAGTTTATGCAGCAGACATCTCAACTTATGCAAAGTGAAACACATATTCTCTCTAGTAGTCTCCTCAAAACAAACATCAGAAAACATCTGATGTCTTTTTGTGTTTCCTTCATCTGTCCAGTTGTTCAAGTCAGAAATCTAGAAACCAAAATCCCTGGTATCTCTCTCTTTCTCCCTCTATCGCTTTGTTAAGTCATTCTCTAGGTCTATCTGGTCTGTCTCCTAAGTATTTCTCATATCTCTTATTCTTTCCATCACCAACGTTATTACCCTTTTTAGAGCCATTATTATTTGTTGCCTGATATATTGCGGTGGGCTTTAAGTTGGTCACCTGGCATCTACTCTTGCCCTTACCTAGCTCATTGTCTAGCCTGCAGCCAGAATGAACATTAAAAATGCAAATCTGATCATGCCACCTTTCTACTTAAACTCTTTCTGTGCATATTAGGATGAGATCCAAAATATTGTAAGGACCTTTTTAATTAGACTTTTTCCTGACTCCTCAACTCCTCAGCATGATAAATGATGACAGTTTCTGTCATCTTTTCTCTGCTCCAGTTGATCTTCTTACTTTGATTTCTCACTTCAGGACGTTTATGCACTCTTTCTTTTTCCTTCCCCTTCTCTGTCATCTAGCTACCACTTATTTATCCTTCAGAGTTCAGACATATTTATTTAAACTTAAATGTTGAGCTATTAATAATTGTTAGCTGTAGAGACATTGAGTTAATAAACACTAGTTTTAAGGGCTATAGTTTCAAAGAGGAAGCATCCTTTCACCTCAAACCTATGTCTAAGCAAAGTCTTTTAATGTTTTTAAGAGACAGAACTAATTTACCTAATGCCTGTGCTTTAAAAGCTAATAACATTACTTTGTGATCCTTTTTTTGCCCTAAACTTTTAATATCATCCTAGAAATTTTGTGAAAGTTGAGTATTTTTTGTCCTTTACTTTCTACCTGCTCCAGTGGCCAATGTCTGCTCTGAAATAGGTAAGAAAGAAAATGGAAACATATATAGATGTTGTAAACAGTCAGAGATGACTAGGAAAAGAAAGAAAAATCTACTGTAAGTATTAACGCATACATAGACATTAACAGTATTGTTGATTTAAAAATGAGTAAACCAGGTTAGAATGTAAAAATTATTTAATTTTTTAAAGTTTGAAAATCTCAGCTTTTTTCCCCTGAATTTTTTTTTTTTTTTAAAGACAGAGTCTCTCAGAGTTTCACTCTGTGGCCCAGGCTGGAGTGCAGTGACGGCTCCCTGCAAGCTTCAACTCCTGGGCTCAAGCCTTTCTCTTGGCTCAGCCTCCCCAGCGTCTAGGACTACAAGTGTACACTACCAGCCACAGCTAATATTTTTTATTTTTTGTAGAGCATGGTCTTGCTATGTTGCCCAGACTTGTCTCCAACTCTTGGCCACATGTGATCCTCCTGCCTTGGTCTCCCAAAGTGCTGTAATTACAGGCATGAGCCACTGTGCCTGACCTTTTTTCTGGTTTTTAATCACACACACAAAAATTCCTCCAGTTCTCTATTTTGGAACATAAGGAAATACCACATTCAGTTTTATATTTTTATTCACTTTTAGGGAATAATTGTTATGTGTCTTTTAGGTCTATATATTGGACAAATGGGGCCCTCTCTGGGGACTTGTACCCAAGGCTGAGTAAAAGTGAGCCAAGTGTGAATTGAGCCCTTGCATTGGTGCTCTCCCACCTCTTTTGTGTGGTTAGGTGTGACTTAGTAAAAAGAATATAGGCTCTGGACTTAGATATACCTGGGTTCAATTCCCAGCTCCATAACTTGATATGTGAGCTTGGGAAAGTCAGTTACTTGCTTTCCTCATCTGTAAAGATAAGAAGAAAAAGAATTATTTGATAGGGATATAAGAACTAAATTTAGAGAAATGGAAAAAATACTATGTTGCCTGGCATTTAATAAATATTTAAGGTTTGTTAGTTTCCCAGAAGAAACTTAAATATTTAAATAAATATCGAGGGGAGAGAGGATCTTTAGTTTCTTCATAGGCTATCAACCGGCCACACCCTCGTTTTGCTCAACAATCAAATATTGGCTTTGATTATATTAGAATGGCCCTTCTAACTTGAAGTATTTTATCACGATCAAGTGGCTATCATCTTTTGGATTTTGATGAGTTAGCTTGTTTGGAAAATGTTACCTCTAGTTGTAGGATTGAGATGAATCACTCTTAATACTTTAGAAGAAAACATTCCTGCCAGTAGTAGTGCATCTCTTATTGTCTTAATTCAGAGTCAACTACTCTTACTTTATCCTTTCTTCTTTCAGGAACGTACGTTTAACCCTTGAACAACACCAGCAGTAGGGACACCAACCTCCTTTGAAAACATCCATGTAACTTTTGACTTCCCCAAAACTTAACAGCTAGTAGCCTACTATTGACCAGAAGCCTTAACCTGTTGTATGTATTATATACTGTATTCTTACAATAAAGCAAGCTAGAGAAAAGAAAATATTGAGAAAACCATAAGGAAGAAAAAAATGTATTTACTATTCATTAGGCGAAAGTGAATCTTCATAAAGGTCTTCATGCTTGTTGTCTTTGTGTTGAGTGGGCTGAAGAGGATCAGGAAGGGGGCGTTGATCTTGGGGTCTTAGGGGTGGCAGAGGCAGAAGAGATGGAGGAAGTGGAAGGGGAGGCGAGAGAGGCAGGCATACTGGGTGTAACTTTATGGGAATACATCATATTTTCTACATGACTCTTTTGCTTTTCCATTTCTCTAAAAATACTTCTGTATGGTACCAATCCTTCTTCCATTGTTTGCTGTAGTTTCAGTGCCCGTATCATAGAAGGATCCATGTCCTAAAAGAAGTCAAAAGCAGTCTTGAATAATTGGGATCCTTATGCCAAATTGTGTAATCTCTGTTTGTTTTTTGGCACTGCTTCCACGTCGTTTTCCTCATCTTCTGTCACTGGTTTGGGAGCACTCATCTTCATCAAGTCGTATTCTGTTAATTCCTCTAGTGTGGTGTCTGTTAGCTTTTGAATTTCTCTGAAAGGCATATCTTGACGTTCCACCTTTTTTGCCATATCCACAGTCTTTCTTGATTTCCTTGATTGGCTCTGTCATAAATCTTATGAAGTCATACACAACATCTGGACACAGTTTTCTCAAGCAGGAATTTATTATTTCAGACTTGATGGCTTTCATGGCTTTTTCTGTAACAACAATGGCATCTTTAATGGTGTAATCCTTCCAGACTTTCATGATGTTCTCTCTGTTGGAGTTTTCTTCCATAGCATTGACAGTCCTTTCCATAGAGTACTGTGTGTAATGTACCTTAAAGATCCTTATGACTCTAATCTAGAGGGTGAATTAGAGATGTTGTATTTGGGCAATAAGTAGATCGGTTTGATACTTCATTGTTAAACTAATGGGATTCTCAGTAGCCTGGGGCATTATCCAATATCAGAAGAAGAACTTTATTTTAAAAGGCAATCCCTTACTGGCAAGGGTACTTCCGGACTTCAGGGACAAAGCATCAATGGAACTAATCCAGAAGATGGGTTGTCATTGTCCAGGCCTTATTGTACAACCCAAAACTGACAGCTGGTTTTTATCTTTTCCTTTCAAGGCTCAAGAGTTAGCAGCCTTATAGCTAAGGGCAGCCCTGATCATAAACCCAACTGCATTTGCACAAAACAGTAGTCTTTTGCCTTAAATCCTGGTGCTCACTTCTCCCTACTAATAAATGTCTTTAGTGGCATTTTTTTTTTCCCAGAATAGGGCACTTTTATCTGCATTAAAAACCTGTTCAGGCAGAAAGTTTTTCTTGTCAATGATTTTCTTAGTGGCATCTGGGGATTGGTCTGTTGCCTCTTGGTCGCAGAAGCTACTTCTCCTGTTATCTTGACATTTTTTAAGCCAAACCTCTTTTTAAAACTATCAAACCATTCTTTGCTGGCATTAAGTTCCCCAGCTTTAGACTCTTCACCTTTCTTTGGCTTTAAGTTGTTGTATAATAACTTTGGTTTTTTCCAATCATACTAGAGTCTATAGGTATGCCTTTCTTACCTTATGTATTTTCTCTTATGCATTTTCCAATATGAGATAAGGTATTTCACAAAAAAGTGCAAGGTTTTCACACCTGCAGGCATAGCTGCAGTGACAGCTTCATGAATTTGTTTTTCATTTTTTATAGTGGTTCTTATGCTGGATTCATTTATTTTGAAATGGCAGGCAGCTGCAGCTCTCAACCTACAGTACATATCAAGCAATTTAACTTTTTCTTGTAATTTCGTGACTTTCCTCTGCTTCTTGGGAGCACTTCCAGCATCACTAGTGGCACTTCATGCGGGCCCCATGGTGTTATTCAAGGTTTACAGTATTACAGTAAACCCATGCAAAATATGAGAGAACTGTGAGAAATCACCTTTTACTATATACTCGATTTACTGGAGAGACAAGTGCTCACGTGGAGATGATTATCCTCAGCATTTTAAGTCAATACTCACTGTGCTCATTGCAGTAGCAACCAGAGGTGGCTACAAAATTATTACAGCGGTACAGTATGTACTACAGTTAATTTTATGCAGTTAGGATTTAATACTGCATCTTTACTTTTTTTATATTCCTCTCAACTGCAAATGTTGCTGTGTACAGTCTGTAAGAGTTTGTGAATGTAAGTTTTGATGAATTTTAACTTTTTATAATAGATTTGTATATGTTTTTTGATAAACGATAAAATATACTAGTATCTACATATAGTTTAGGCATTTATGACATCGTTTTCTTAATTTTTCTATGTTTCTAGGCTACACGGTTCATCTGTTGTTTTTTTTTTTTAATTTATCACAAATCTCCAAGAAGTTCTCTAATGTTTTTATTGAAAAACATCTACAAATTAGTGGACCTGCACAGTTGAAAACCTGTATTGTTCAAGGGTCGACTCTACTTCGTGTAGCTCTGGCATTGACTTGTCTGGTGTCTTCGTTCACTGAAGCTACTATGGCTTTTTTCTGTTCTTTCTTATTTATATATCAAGGAACTTCCTCAAAGTTAACTGCTTTTATGAGAAACAACTAGAAATTTTCTTTGAAGTGCCACACAGAAGAAACTTGGTTCTTTTCTTATCTGGTTATGATTGTTATGTTAATCTGTAGATTGTCCTTCCATTATCAATTTCTGCTCCAGAAACCTGACATTGTGCCCGCGTGCATGCCTCTGTGTGTGTGTGTGTGTGTGTGTGTGTGTGTGTGTGTGTTTGTTTTGAGGTGAAACTTGTGTAACAAAAAAACTAACGGTAAAAAATGAATCATTTTAAAGCACACAATTCAATGACATTTAGTACATTTACACTGTTGTACAACCGACACTTCTATCTAGTTCCAAACATTTTCATCACCACCAGAGAAAATCCCTGTACCATCGAAAGCAGTCATTCTTATTCCTTCCTAGTAATCCCAAAAAACATTTGTCTACTTTCTGTCTCTATGAATTTACCTATTCTGGATATTTTATGTAACTGGAATCATAGAGTATATGACTTTTGTGTCTGGTGTCTGTCATATAACCACAGTGTTTTTAAGGTTCGTCCATATCGTAGCATGTATTAATATTTCATTCCTATTTATGGCTGAGAAAAAAATTCTAATGTGTGGATATATGACATTTTGTTTATCCCTTCACCGGTTAATGGATATTTGGGTTGTTTCCACATTTTTGGCTATTGTGAATTGTACTGCTGGTGAACATTTCATGTACAAGTATTTGTTTAGATACCTGTTTTCAACTTGTGGTCTGTATATCTAGGAGTAGAATTGCTGGGTCATACGGTAATTCTATGTTTAAGTTTTTGAGGACCTTCCAACTGTTTTGCTCAGTGGCTACCTCCTTTTACATGCCCGCCAGCAATGTACAATGGTTCCAATTTCTCCACATCCTTGCCAACACTTGTTATTGTCTTTTTTTTCATAGTCATTCTAATGGGTGTGAAGTGGTAATCTTATGTGGTTTTGATTTGTATTTCACTAATGACTGTTGAGCATCTTTTCATGTACATTTTTACCATTTATGTATCTTTAGAGAAATGTCTGTTCAAGTCCTTTCCCTGTGTTTTAATTGGGTTGTTTCTATTTTTGTTGTTAAATTAAAAAACTATGTATTCTGGATATTAGACTTTATCAGATACATGACTTGCAAATATTTTCTCCCATTCTGTAGGTTGTCATCACTTGTGAGCATTTTTTAGTGTTAGTTCATGTATTTAGGTCTTTGATCCATTTTGACTTAATTTTTGTATATGGCGTAAAGAGTCCTACTTCATTCTTTGCATATGGATATCTAGTTGTCCCAGCACCATTTGTTGATGAGCTGTGCTTTCCCCCACTGAATAGTCTTGGCAACCTTATTGAAAATCATTTGATGGGTTTATATCTGGACTCTTAATTCAGTTCATTGGTCTAACTAAGCATGCTTAGCTTTATGCCAGTACCACACTGTGATGATTACTGTAGCTTTGCAGTAAGTTTTGAGATTGGGAAGAACAAAGCGAGTCCTCCAACTTTGTTCCTCTTTTTCTAGATGGTTTTGGCTAGTCTAGTGTCCTTACATTTTCATGTGAATTTTAGGATCAGGTTGTCAATTTCTGTAGAAAAGGAAGCTGGGATTTTGATGGGGATTACGTTCAGTCTATTGATCTATTTGGGGAGTATTGCCATCTTAATTTTCTTTTTGTTTATTGCTAATATATTTAAAACAATTGAATTTTATGTGATGATCTTATATTCTGCCACTTTGCTAAATTTGCGTATTGCCTTTAATAGTTTTTTGGGGTTTTTTTTGTGAATTCTTAGAATTGTCTGTATGTAAAGCCATTTGATGTGCAACTAGAAATACAGTTTTACTTTTTCCATTCTAATTTGGGTGCCTTTTTAAATTTTTTTCTTGCCTAGTTGCTCTGGCTAGAAGTTTTTCAGTAGAAGTTTTTCAGTTGAATAGAAGTGAAGAAAAATTATGTCCTTGTCTTGTTCCTGATCTTGGGAGAATTTTGACTCTTTGCCACTGAGTATGATGTGACCTCTGGGATTTTCATAAATGCCTTTTATCAAGTTGAGGAAGTTCTTTTCTACTCTTTGCTTTGTGTTCTTATCATGAAAGTTTAATTTTGTCACATGCTTTTTCTACATTGAGATGATGTGTCTTTTTTTTCCTTTATTCTAGTAATGAGGTGTATTACATTTATTTTTGTATGTTGAACCACCTTCATAGTCCTGGGATATGTCCCAGTTGATAATTGAGTTTAGTTCTCTTAATATTCTGCTACATTTGATTCGCAAGGGATATTGGCTTATAGTTTTCTTGTGTCTTTTTCTGGGTTTGGTATCAGAGTAATGCTGTCCTTATAGAAAGAGTTGGGAAGTGTTCCATCTTCTGTTTTTGAAAAAGTTTGAGAAAGGAGTTAATTCTAGAGTTAATTCTTTAAATGTCTGATAGAATTCACCAGTGAAACCGTCTGCTCCTGGCCTTTTTTTGTTGGGAGGTTTTTGTTTACTGATTCATTTGCTCATTTTCTATTTCTTGAAAAAATTTTTTTTTTTTTTTTTGGTAATTTGTGTATCTAAGAAGTCCTTTATTTTATCTAGGCTATCTAATTTGTTGGCATAAAATTGTTCATTGTGTTTTCTTATGATCTTTATTTCAGTGGTCGTGTCCCTACTTTAATTTCTGATTTTAGTAATTTGAGTCTTCTCTCTTTTTTTTCTTAGTTTCACCAGAAGTTTGTTGATTTTGTTGATCTTTTTTTAAAGAAGCAACTTTTGGTTTCATTGATTTTTCTCTATTGGTGTTCCATTCTCATATTTCATTTATCTCTCTTCGAATCTTTATTTCCTTTCTTCCACTAGCTTTGAGTTTACTTTGTTCTTTTTTTTTTCCTTGTTCCTTAGGGGATGATGTTAGGTTATTGATTAGGCATATGATTTCTTTTTTCTATTTTAATGTAGGCATTTATAATACAATTTCTAATTTATTCTAAATTCCCCTCTGAGTACTGCTTTCATTGTAGCCCTTTAAGTGTTCATGTTTTGTTTTTGTTTTCATCCCTCTTTTGAGTACTTTGTAATTTACCTTGTGAATCCTTCTTCGATTCATTGCTTGTTTAACAGCATGTTATTTAATATCCACATATTTGTGAATTTTCTAGTTTTCTTTCTGATGATTTCTAGTGTTAGTCCGTTGTGGCCAGCATGTGTGGCCATACACATACTTTATATATATGATCACAATCTTTTAAAATTTACTGAGACTTGTTTTGTGACCCAGCATTACCCTGGAGAATGTACTGTGTACGCTTGAGAAGATTGTGTCTTCTGTTATGTGGAGCATTCTATAGATGTCTGTTATGTCTAATATTTTTGTAGTGTTGCTTGAGTCCCATAATTTGTTACTGAACTTCTGATTTTTTTTTTTCTCCTTTACTTGCCACAATACAAATGAGGAAGGTTGTTCTATCTGTTATTGAAAATGGGGTATTGAAGTCTCTAACTATTATTTTGTTATTACCTATTTCTCTGTTCAATTCTGTCAGTCTTTGCTTTGTATATCTTGGAGCTCTGTTAGCTCTGTATAGGTCTATACCTTCTAAATTGATTGACCTTCATATCAATACTTTGTGTTCTTTGTGTCTTGTAACAATTTTTGAATTGAAGCACATTTTCTCTGATATTAGTAGAACCGCCTTATGGGTTAAATTGCTTCCCCCAAAAATATGTTGAAGTCTTAACTGAGGTACCTGGGTATGTAATGTTTAGAAATAGATGCAGATTAATAAACCTTTATGGTAATTTATTATGGCAGCCCAAGAAAACAAGCAGGTTTTGGTACTGGAAGTGGAGTGTAACAAAATGCCTTAAAGTATAGACATAGTTTTGGGATTGGGTGATGATATTGGCTGGGTATATTCTGAGGTGCTTGATTGAAAAAGCAGCCTAGATTGCCTTGAAGAGATGATTGACAGAAATATGGATATTAAAGGCAATCTGGGAAGGCCTCAAAAGGAAATGATGGACAGTGGAAAAAAGGGTGATCCTTGATATAAAGTTGCAGAGAATTTGACTGAATTGTATTTTGTCATTGAGTGGAAAGTATTTAATAGAACTTGTGAGCAATGAACTTGGATGTTTAGCTGAGAACATTTCCAGGCAAAGTATAGAAGGTGTAGCCTGGTTTCTCCTTGCTGCACCTTGCTCTCCTTGCTATACTAAGATGTGTGAGGAAAGAGATAAATTGAGGAATGAATTGTTTAGCAAAGAGGAATCAGCAGTTGATAATTTGGAAATTTTTCAGCCTATTCAGATAGTGTGTTTGGTAATAGGACCAAGGGTGTGACTGGACAGCTGTTTTCTAAAGAGATAAGGTATGGATCCAGTCAACTTGTGGATCCAGTCAACCACTCAGCAGTTCCCAGAATAGAGATGCAGTTAGCCAGGAAAGATCTGTGGACGACCGTCTGGTTTGGTGGCTTGGGACCCCATGAATTGCATGAGAGATTGACAAGGTTTTTAAGAATTTTACACCAGCGGAAACACTGCCAGACTTGACTGAAAAGGACAGAGACAGGATGAAACGAAAGAAGAATGATTCTGAGGATAGAGCCACAAATGCAGAGGCCTGGGCATACAAAACCTCCTGGGGCTAGAGAGCAGGGCTGTTACCCCAATGGGCCGAGAGTACAAAGCATTGATCCACAGAGGATTATTCTTAGGCCTTAAAATTTAATGGAATTTGCTTTGCTAGGTTTTGGACTTGCCAGGGACCCATGACTTTTTTTCTTCCAGTTTCTCCCTTTTGATATGGAAATGTCCATTCTATGCCTATCAGAGACCATTGTATTTTCAAAGCAGATAACTTGTTTTCTGGTTTCACAGCTCCACAATTGAAGAGGAATTTTGCTCCAGAATGGGCCATACCCCAAGTCTCATTTACAGATAACTGATAAATGATTTAGATGATGAGATTTGAGAATTTTGATTTGATGATTTTGGACTTAAAGTTGACACTGGAACCTATTAAGACTCTGGGATGTTGGGATTAGGTGAATGAATTTTGCATATTGGAAGGACATGAATTATAGGGGGCTAGAAGACACGGACTATCGTGGGTTGAATTTTGTTCCCCCCAAAATGTGTTGAGGTCCTGTTAATGTGAACTTAAATGGAAATAGTCTTTACAGATGTAATCAAGTTAAGATGGGTTATACTGAATTAGGTTGGGCCCTAATCCACAATGACTGATCTCCTTATAAGAAGAGAAAAGCCACAAGACACATGGAGGGGAAACACCATGTGATGACGGAAATAGAATTGAAGTTAGAAGCTGCAATCCAAGGAATGCCAAGGATTGTTGGCTACCACCAAAAGATAGGAAGAGGCAGGGAGTGATTCTACCCAGAATCTCAGAGGGAATGTGGCTCTGCTACCGTGTTCATCTTAGACTTACAGCCTCCAGAACTGTGGGAGAATAGATTTCTGTTGTTTTAAGCTATCCCAATTTGTTGTGATTTGGTACAGCAGCCCTAGGAAATAATGACCTCTGCTCTCTCTTGCTTACTATTTGCATGAAATATTTTTTTTCCATCCTTTTACTTTGAACCTATTTGTGTCTTTGGATCTTAGGTGAGTCTCTTATATAAGACAGAATATAGACGGATCATTTTTTTTAAGTCCATTCTGCTTATTTCTGCCTTTTGAGAGTTTAATCCATTTACATTTAAAGTAATTACTGATAAGGATGACCTTATGCCTTTTTCCTATATGTTTTCTACATGTCTTAATATCTTATTTTGATCTCCTTTTGTATTTCCTTTAGTGTTTGATATTTTTGTTGTAGTGTGTACCATTTTGATTCCCTTCTTACTTTCTTTTTTGCGTGTTTTTCAGTTATTTTCTTAGCAGTTACCTGGGGGTTATATTTGATATCTTAAACTTAACTGTCTAGTTTAAATTAATGCCAATTTAGCTTCAGTAGTAAACAAATCTCTGCTCTGTATCATTCTCTTCCTCACTCTTTATGATGTTACTGTCAAAAATTGTATCTTTTGATGTGTGCCCATTAACATAAATTTTTAATTGTTGTTTTATACATTTGTCTTTTAAATCATATAGGGAAATAAAGAGGAGTTCTAAACCAAAAATACAATAATACAATTTTATATTTGCCTGTGTAAGTACCATTATGAGTGTTTTTACTTATGGCTTTGAGTTGCCATCTAGTGTCCTTTCATTGCAGTTTGGAGGACTCCTTAAAGCATTTTTTGTAGGGCAGGTCTGCTAGTGACAAACTCTGTTTTTATTTTTTCTGGTAATGTCTTAATTTCTCCTTTAGTTTGAAAGTATCGGTTTGCCAACTGTGGAATTCTTGCTTGATAGTTTTTACTTTTTATCGCTTTAAATATGTCATCTGCTGCTTCTGTCTTCCATGGTTTCTGATGAGAATTAGGCTGTTGATCTGATTGAACATCCTTGTTCCCAATGAGTCACTTCTTGTTATTTTCATGATTCTTTGGCTTTTGACCATTTGATAATAATGTGCCTGTCTGGGTGTAGATCTCTTTCATTTATCCTACTTGCAGTTCATTAAACTTCTTGTTTGTGTGGATTCTTGGCTCTTAGTAAAGTTGGGAAGTTATCCTCCAGTATTTCTTCAAATACTCTTTCTGCCCATTCTCTCCTCTCCTTCTGGAACTTTTATTGGTACGCTTAGATGGTAGTCTGTGTTTGTTGAAACATTGTTTTTCTCATTTCTTTTAGTTCTTTGTCAATGATTTCCTTTAGCTCTTTGAGCGTATTTTTTTAAAGACCATATTCTTTGGTCTATGTGGTCTCTAAAGGCTCTGTTCCTTTAGCTTGTGTTCAGCAAATGATTTGACACAGATTTCCTTAAATGTCTTGTTTAACTCACTGTTTTCTTTTCAGCTGTAAACCTTGTTTTTTTGTAAACCTTTTATGTATTTTCCAGAGTTTCTACAAAGTTAATTCTGACAGTGTTTGTTCATTATGTGCATGTGTTTCTTTGGAGAGACATTTTTGCTGTCACTTTCTGACAGTGCTTTTTATTTTTTTTTTTAAGATTAGAGTTTTGGGGGTTGAGTAAGATAGGCCAGTATACTTTATTCATAAAGATAAGCTGTTTTTATCAATTGGCCTAATTTATTGAATGGATAAGATTGACAGTATGGGAAGTTGTGGGCATAAAATTCCTTTTATCGTGGAGAAGAAAAGAGCTTTATTGAGTACAAGAGGTTATGGAGTGGGTTCAAAGTCTAACTTGGTGGAGTTGGGTTGAGGAAAAGAAAGATTTTTTTCTTTCTATTAAATGTTGTAATACTTCATATAGGGTGTTGAATTGCTCTCTTTGAAGAAATTCTTTTAAAAGTCCTTGATTATTAATCTCAAAATCAAAGTTATCAAAGTTAGATAAGCATACCTAAATCTAGATCTTGAACAAGTTGATCTTGAACAAGTTGTCTCCTTTGACCATCCATTTACTTTATAAGTAAAACTTACTGGATTGTACTTAGACTAGATGGTCTTTAAGGTTTCACCTCTAACATTTTGATTAAAATAGCTCAGATAGAAGAAGGGTGAGAAAGGCACTAATTTCATTCCATTATGTTAATATATTCTGATAACACTTTAAAACACTATAGCTGAAGCTAAAGTAGCTCTCTGTCACCACTTTGTTCCATAGTGGAGGAGACTATTTTTTAGACTTAAATTTCAAGAAAAAATGTTACCATACTGTTCATAGTGTTTTGTGTCCTTTTTTACACTTAACAATTTTTTGGCCAACAATTCAGTGTCTCTATAGATACCTCTGCAAGTATTTCTTCATGGTAATATATCATAGTTTATTAAAATACTTTCTCATTGACAGAGGGTTAGTTGTTTCTGCTCCTTGCTATTACAAACATGCTACAGTGAACCTCCATGTGCCAGTTTATTTTCCTGGGGTAGATCCTTAGAGGTGAAATTGCTGGACATATTTTTAGACCTTCCCTGAAGGTAACCAGTATTTATCAATTTCTTGTATGTCCTTCCAGTAGTGTTATCATACATAAGATATAAATATCTTTTATATGGACACATAGATATATACTATAATTCATAAAACCAATCCCCTTCCAATATTTTGTTTTCAACTCTTTTGCTACTTAAAAAGTATACATAAGTCATTTTGTAAGTGTGGTTGTAATTTTGTAGGATAAATTTCTGATAGTTAAATTTCATGTGAAAAGGTATATGCATTTACAATTGTGATATATATTGCCAAATTGTCCTCCATAGAAGTTTTGTTAATATCCATACCATCTGCGTATTAGAGTGCCTTTTTCCTACAGCCTTTCTAATACAGTGTGTTGCCAAACATCTGGATCATTGCTGGTATGATAGGTGAAAAATGATATCGCACTATTGTTTTCATTTGAGTCTCTCTTGTTATGAGTGGATTGAGCTTTTTTTGTTGTTTGTATGTTTGAAAGCCATGTTTTTACTGAGGTGCCATTTTTTTTATTGGATTGTTAGACTTTGCTTATAGTTGATTTTTCTGTGTAGAAAATTGTTTTTATGTAGTCAGATGTGTCAGTCTTAGGACCTGATATTTTGTTTGATTACAAAGGCCTTTCAACTATGCTGAAATTATTAAAAGAATCTTCCATTGTCAAAATGAGCTGACTTCTAAGTAATAAGCTACTCGAGGTATCTAATGTTAACTTCTTATTATTTATTGCTCAGGAGAGGATGACCTGCCTCACTTCATTCACCCTTAAAGTATGAGGAAATACAGGGTAACAATAACAGATTTTGTGTGTGTACTTGTGCACAGTGTATCATAGGATAACTGAAACAGAACAACAGTGGAGCTGGACTTTGCCCTGCCTTAGGATTACTCTGTAGAGTAATTCAAATTCATAGTATAGTTCTAAGTAAAACTGTTGATTACAGTGAAGGGAAGACATTCCTGTTGTGGAATTCCTCTTTAGCATTTTCTTACAGAATCGTTTGGTTGTTAAAACTAGATCTACAGTTCATTCATTCTTTTTGGTACTTCTGTAGTTCTAGTCATCTTTCTGGGACCACTTAATTTAGTTTTTTCAAACTTAGATCTAAAGCTTAGAATTCCACGGACTGAATTACTTAGGTGTGTTTTGCATATTTATATTTAGCATTGCATTTTTTTAGTCAGTAAGGCAATATAAAATTACTGCTTTGCAACATGAAGTTTAATTTCTTCAGAGCGATGACATTAAGGATAAGTTTTACCTAATTTTCCTCTCATCTTGTTTTTTCTATTATTTCAGTATAAATCAGGGTTTTTTCCCTTTTAAAAAACACTTAATTTATCCTCTTCTTTGACTATATTTATAATTAGTGGGTATACAAGGATGGTTATTGGTTAACTATAAACTTTAAAAATAATAATATATGTTTTTATCTAGATCCCAAGGAAGAGAAAGAAGACGACGACAATTCTGCCCTCCCTCAGGAAGTTTCCATTGCTGCAACTAGACCTAGCCGAGGCTGGCGCAGTAGTAGCAGGACATCTATCTCTCGCCATCGTGACACAGAGAACACCCGAAGCTCTCGGTCCAAGACTGGTTCATTGCAGCTTATCTGCAAGTCAGAACCAAATACAGATCAGCTTGATTATGGTACAGTACAAGTAGAATATGGTTACTTATAGCCAGTTCCTTTTTTATTTTAAATGTAATGTTGAACATTTACATGAATAGCTTAAATTTCAGGGATGGGTGTGGCATAGGTAGGATTTCTTTTTGATAATTTCCGGATATTCTTCCTTTGTATAATTACCTCATGTAGTAATTTGCTTAGAATCTCTTGGCTATGAGAGAAAATATATCTACATAAATAAAGTTTTATCTTGGCTTTATTTTTTCAGATGTTGGAGAAGAACATCAGTCTCCAGGTGGCATTAGGTAATAAAAAAAAAAAAAACTTTTCAAATTTAATATTTAAACCTTTGGGGACATAGAGCATAATTGTATTAAATGATTTAGAAGTTTTTTAATATTAAATTTAGGAGATTTCACATTGATCTTAAGTAGAGCTTTAACCATGTAATTTTTAGTTACATAGTTCAGAAACCATGTCTTCAATACCTTCTATTTTGAGGCTTCTTCCATGCTAAGCACTACTGTGAAATGTGGGTGTTTTTACCAGGGTTTTGGGACTTTGTCAGTATCTTGTATGGTAAGTCATAATTTTTGTCTGTTAATTCTTTTTTGATACAGCAGATTGCTAGACATAGTATTACAAAGTCAATTGTTTTTTAACTTTGAGTGCCATTGAGTAGGTACCACCCTACCTTTATTTAATAAAGTGATTGCATATCTAAGATTTATGTATTTTTAGTTCCAATTACTATTCTTTAGGATAAAGCAGCTAGATTTTAGTCCAGCTAGATAAAAAGGGTGAAAATCCTAGATAATGTGAATTTTTGACAACTTTTAAATAAATTATGTAATAAAATTCAGTCAGACTTGATCCTTACAACCAGAATTTATCATTTCTATTTGCTTATTTTTAGTAGTGACGAGGAAGAGGAGGAAGAAGAAGAGATGTTAATCAGTGAAGAGGAAATACCATTCAAAGATGACCCAAGAGATGAGACCTACAAACCCCACTTAGAAAGGCATGTATCATATTTTACCCCAGACATGTCAGTGAAAAATAAGTAGGAAAGCACTGTTGGTTGTATGCTTTTGTCTTGTTGCCAAAGTAATGGGTATAGAATTAATATTAAATGAGTAATTACTTACTTGTTTTGCAAATCTGTTATCACACCCTCGTACAATTCTCTCTTCCATTTATAGTACTTTATTTTAATTATATCCAAATTTTTATGATGTCTGCATGTTTTATCTTAATAAGGTATCATGAATTGCCTGAGTGCTTAGAATTTTTTTACTTATTGTCCTGTTTCTCTTTAAAATTATAGTGAGATTTGATTCTCAGGCATCTTAAACTTGGGAGATCATCCCATAGGCATGCTAACTATATATAAAATTACAGTACATGTGAAGAATAGTTGATGGGAGATGACATTTCATGAACTGATGATCATAATAAATTGATGATAACACTAAGGTTTAATTTGTTGTTATACTCTTCCTTGAAAAGATCCTTTTTAGGATACCAGTGTTGAAATGTATTTGTGTTTTCAGGGAAACCCCAAAGCCACGGAGAAAATCAGGGAAGGTGAAAGAAGAGAAAGAGAAGAAGGAAATTAAAGTGGAAGTAGAGGTAGAAGTGAAAGAAGAAGAGAATGAAATTAGGGAGGATGAGGAACCTCCTAGGAAGTGAGTAGGCAATTACTATTGAAAATGAAAATCAAACAGATTTTGAAACTACTAGTGGAAAAGAGGGGTAGGAGTGTGAGGATGGATGTTGACACATACATAGTTCGCAATATGTATTTTTTTTTTTTTTAATTAAGAAAATTTGGCCTCAAGCAGCTGACAGTTTCATTGGAGAGGTTTTTTTTTTTTTTTAGGCTCTTTGGTTCTATCGCATGTATCCTTCATGACCTAGTATAGTTTATGTTCTTAGGCTTTTGGGATAATATACTTACTCTGCTTTTTAAATTGACTAGATTTAGGTGATAGACTATAACAATTCTTCAGGCAATACATTGAGGTATATCCAAATCTTTTATAGTAATACATAATTTATTGAAAGTATGTATTTAATCTGTGATGCTGACTGATTTTGAAGGTGAAATTACTTTAGAGTAAAATCATGCTTGATTTGCCAGATATGTCTTTGGCTTTATGTATTCAGGGTTATTCTTTGAGTCTACCACCTGTTCTTTGCCCTTAAGTGTGTGTGTATATATATGTCTTCAGCCATCCTTCACTCTAAGTTTCAATACAGAATATGTGGATAGTTATTCTGTCTTTAATTGTAGGAGAGGAAGAAGGCGAAAAGATGACAAAAGTCCACGTTTACCCAAAAGGAGGTGAGGAATTTATACTCCTGCTGTTTTGCAGCTTATTTTGGTGCTAGGCACTTTACTTACATATTTAGACCTAATAGTAATCCTGTAAGAATGAATGGCTATTTAAAACTTTCACAAAAGCAACTTCATTAATGTTTTTGATGTACACGTTTTTATTTTCATTGCAGGATCTTGAAGTTTCTAAAAATCTTAATAATTCCTCTTTACATTTTTGAGAGTTACTGATTTATTTGTGCTGTTTTAAAACTATCAAACATTTGGTAATTTCTGGTTACTTCTAACACAAATTATTTGCAGGCTATATATCAGTAAAGAGATTTGAATTCTTCATATTCTAAAATTGCAGTTCCCTATAGTACAGTTTGAGTTATAGGCCACAGTGTGGAGAGTGCCACTTTTCTGTTGCTAACTTTTCTCCTACATTTTGATAATAGGAAAAAACCTCCAATCCAGTATGTCCGGTGTGAGATGGAAGGATGTGGAACTGTTCTTGCTCACCCTCGCTATTTGCAGGTCAGTGAAATTGTTATTAAAAGGCAGCTTTTCGGGTTATGTTCCATTGCTTGTTCTCATACCTCATGAGACTTTATAATTTGTTGGCTTGTGTAGACTTCATCATTAACATATAATGTTAAGCAAATCTTTCTTTAAACATAAAATTACTTTAGTTTTTCTATCTTAGTCGTTTGTGCTGCTGTAACGGAATACCTGAAACTGGGTAATTTATAAAGAACAGAAATTTGTTATTAATAGCTCATGGTTCTGGAGGCTGGAAAGTCCAAGAATATGGCACCAACATCTGGCTAGGGCCTTCTTACTCTGTCAGTCCGTGGCGGAAGGGCAAGAGGAAGGGTGGATCCCTTATGATCTAAGCACCTCCCATTAGTCTCCACTTCTCAGCACTGTTGTATTGGGGATTAAGTTTGCAACACGTGAACATTGGTGGACACATTCAAGCATAGCACATTTTATTTTAAGAAAAAATGTGGCTAAGAACCTGAGCCCAAATAGAGGACTTCCCTTGGAATGTTGGAATCTTGGAATATTACAGTGTTTCCCAATGTGGTGTAAATATTTCTGATATAAGAGATGATTGTGACAACATACCAAGACACAGAGTAACAATTTTATTTTAATGTGTATTGGGAAAAAAGTTGAATTAGTAACTCATACCAGACTTTACTGTATAGAATGAATAGAAGATGTTTAGTTTGGGTTTTGTTTTTATTTTTCTTAAGTAAGTAGATTTTTTTTTAATGAGTAAAGGTCCATCTTATATTTAGGTCTGGCAGAAAACATGAAAGTGAAATACTGCTTAGGAAATGCCTATTTGATCTTCAGCAGCAAGTATAACATGAGACCAAGGCCTTACTTTTTGGGTTGTGATTCTGTTATAATAATAGCTACTATGCTTTTGCTGTGTGTCATTTGCTGCACTAAGCACTACGCAATGTATGATTTCTTTATCCCCACACCACCACCATGAGCTATTGTTATGTCCATTTTACAAATGAGAAGTGGAGCTTCGGATAGTTAAGTACATTTCCTAAGATCACACTGCTAGTGAATGACAGACCCACTTTGGAACCCAGGTCTGTATATTTCCATAGCCTATGTTCTTAACCATTTTAATAAACTGTCTCATTATCCATATACAAAGTATTTGCTTATTTGGTTTTACTTTGCACTTATCACTTAGCAAAGAAAAGAGCTTTCAGGAAACCTCAGTTTTTATCCCTTTTCACTTTCTTTTACTGGTTTAGCATCACATTAAATACCAGCATTTGCTGAAAAAGAAATATGTATGCCCCCATCCCTCCTGCGGACGACTCTTCAGGCTACAGAAGCAACTTTTGCGACATGCTAAACATCATACAGGTACTTTTTAAAATACAGTGTTTATCAATTAGCTAATTACACTATACTTTAGATGTGCAGATTGGTATCGATATGATTTTTTCTAATATAAATCTTCTTAATAGAGTGTATAGTCAAGTGTAGGATAAAGTGTAGGATAAAGTGTCATAAGAGATTTTATTTTACAAGGGATGAGTAAACTAGGGCTTTTGAACTTTTATCCTTTGATGATTTCAAGAACTTCTGTGACTAGGATAATGATCTTTTATTCAGTATTTATTCTGATATCAACTGTGGACTAAATACTTTATGTATATTGTTGCTAATCTATCCACTCAACACTACTAAGTTTGTTTATATTGCCTTGTTTTACAGCTAAGAAAACTGAGGCTTAGCGGTACTAAGCAACTTGCCTGTAAAACATAGCCTATTTTTTGCAGAAGCAGAATTTTCTAGTTCTGCTTCAGGTAGATACTTGTAGTAGCTATTATGGATTAAAAGTGGGGCATATGGGGAGGAAAGCCTAAATGTAAAAGGTTTGCTTATAGTTTGTGGTTAACCATTCAGTAGCCCTTGGAACTTCTGCTATAGAAATCATAAAGACTAGCTATTGAATTTGTATACAAACTGCTGTGGAAAGTGTTGACTCAAAAAGAGAAGGTGAGAGTCTTTGTAATACATATTATGGACTCAAATTCCATTTATGTAACCATTGATAATCTCATTGCAGTGCAGTTAATATTGACAGATTGAGCTGAGTACATACCATGAGTATGTGCCAGACATATGATTATTACATATATTGTCTTCTCAGTGATCTTAGAGAATAAAACTGAGAATTTCAGTTGCAGAAATATCATGTCTCCTGCCCAAGGTCATACTGATACAGATATTCTGTCTCCTTAATTTACTGTTAGGCTAGTTACTTTACTTCTCCTTACTTTTCCTCGTTGGTAAATAAAGGATACCAATATCAGTTATTGTAAGGATGAAATGAGATAACATATAAATTGCTATTTACTGCACAGAGCCTGGCACATGGAAGACTTTTTCAAAACACCAGGATTTGAACTTGGATCTTAATCATTTCAAAGTCTACAGTCTTTTCTTTATATCATGTTTTTTGAGAGAGAATACTACTTTCACTGTTTCTTGATAGGTGCTACAGTTTCTTTACTCCTTCTGCTCCCAGTTAGTACTGTTTTATGCCACAGAAAAGTAATTTCTGACAACCAGTTTTAAATGAAAGTAGAAATTATAGTGGTCATTCACTCAACAAATGTATATTTCAAAAATAAAATAAAATAATTGGGGTAACTGAGCTGCTATAACAGATAACCCCCTAATGTCCAGGGCCTTAATAAAATAAAAGTTTCTCAGGAAAGTAACATTCAAAAAATATATATCTATTTATATCGAGCACCTTTTTGCTCATGGGCTCCCCAGCCACCAGGTGGTAAAGAAACAAAAAGTACAGTGCTCCTTTGTCCCGTAGATTCCACACCATGTTATCAAATTCATCAAAAATTCTGTGTAGTTGGGTGGGAGGGTTGTACAATAACAGAAGGAAGTAGTTGAATGATAGAGAAGATGTGGAGTAGGAGAATAAGATAAAGAAATACAAGCACTGCTTACATGAATATGACAGCAGCAACTCGAGTCTTTTGAGAGAAGTTTAATTGTTTATCTTGGGTAACATTTTTAAAACCTGAAATAGAGAGTATGATTACCATTTTAGATGTGGATCAGTTTTCTTCTGTGGAATGCCAGATTCTTTTTTTGTTTTGTTTTAATGCCAGATTCTATATTAGCATTCAGCTTTCATGATCTGTGAAAAAACTGTTTTGAAGAATAAGATTCATGGAAAATGTAGTTGTTTACTTGGTGAACAATTTACCTAAGACCTGGATTAATGATAAAATTGGGATTAGGGTTCTAATTCTCACATTTCTGTCTGAAATGTGTTTTTGAGTTTTTCTAAACAGGTTCTTATGTTACTAAATGTATGGGTTTTAAAAAAAGAAAGATCAAAACCATATATATATTTTTTTAATTTTGTTTACCTAAAGTGTTTATACATTGAAAACAACATTGCTTTTACTCTAAATTGACCTGCCTGATCATCTGCTTACTTATTATAAACTAGGGAGAATACTTACAGGGTGTCTAAATAGAACACTAACCACATTATTTTTCTTAGATCAAAGGGATTATATCTGTGAATATTGTGCTCGGGCCTTTAAGAGTTCCCACAATCTGGCAGTGCACCGGATGATTCACACTGGCGAGAAGCCATTACAGTGAGTATTTATTTACTGATGAACACCTGGGTGAGAAGTGTATATATCCCACTTTAAGGTTTGCCCATTTACAAACATTTCAGCTGCCACTGCTGTTGACTTTTATCAAATTAAAGGGTGTTCATTGGGGAGCTATTTCGTGGCTTTTTTCTTCATTTTCCTCTGTTTTTCAAGCAAAGAAGGAAAAAAAAATCAGTAGTTTTCATTTAGTAACATTTCCTAATCTTTCACAAGAAGTTTGTTACTGATAATTGTATATATATATATATATATATGAGCTCCAAATTCTCACCCTGACCCCGAATAAGAGCTCTCCTTATTTGTGTTTGACCAGCCATTTCTTTTCCACTTTCTTTAGGTGTGAGATCTGTGGATTTACTTGTCGACAAAAAGCATCCCTTAATTGGCACATGAAGAAGCATGATGCAGACTCCTTCTACCAGTTTTCTTGCAATATCTGTGGCAAAAAATTTGAGAAGAAGGACAGCGTAGTGGCACACAAAGCAAAAAGCCACCCTGAGGTGCTGATTGCTGAAGCTCTGGCTGCCAATGCAGGCGCCCTCATCACCAGCACAGATATCTTGGGCACTAACCCAGAGTCCCTGACACAGCCTGCAGATGGTCAGGGTCTTCCTCTTCTTCCTGAGCCCTTGGGAAACTCAGCCTCTGGAGAGTGCCTGCTGCTGGAAGCTGAAGGGATGTCAAAGTCATACTGTAGTGGGACAGAACGGGTGAGCCTGATGGCTGATGGGAAGATCTTTGTGGGAAGCGGCAGCAGTGGGGGCGCTGAAGGGCTGGTCATGAACTCGGATATACTCGGTGCTACCACAGAGGTTCTGATTGAAGATTCAGACTCTACTGGACCTTAGTGCAAGGGAAGACTTGGGGCACTGGGACAGCTCAGACTTTGTATTTAAAAGTTAAAAAGGACAAAAAAAAAAAAAAATTTAAGCATTTAAAATCTAGTAAAATAACTGAAGGGCCTGCTCTTTCCATTGTGGATCACAGCACACATATATACACACACACCTCCCATCCTCATCCCCTGTTCTCCCTCTGTTGTCCCCCTTATAAAATTGATAATTGTCTTTACCAGAAAGGTAGACAAAAAAGAAGCAGAAGCTCTTAAAGTGAGGGTTATCCTCATACTCACTTCCAGCCAGCAGCAGACTTCCTGCTCATCGGCAGATCCCCTTTTCCAACCTGTAACTCTGATGTGCTCTGGATCAGCTTTTAACTCTAAATAGTATATTACTGTCTTCTAAATCCCTTCTTCTCTACTGCTGCTCTATGGTTCTGGCTTATACCCACTGCGGCACACTTATCCTCAAATATCATATAATTCTAATCTCTGGAGGCTGGCAGCTTGACTTGGCACTTTAGGGCCCCTTAGCAGGGTGAGCTGTTAAAACAGTGGACATCTCTCACCCCCTCTTCCGCCATTCCCCACTGGGTTTTGGAAAGGAAGGATACATGGGGACCACCTCCCTCATCTTTGATCCCAGCATCTCAGTCCCCCTCCCACCCCTCCATATGGCTCTCAATGGTGCTCACTTGCTTGGAAGCAGGCTCCCAAGAGGGAGGGGGCTGCCCTCTACACAGTCTCTCTGACTGTAAGACAGGGCTCTTTATCAGTGAGACGGTGAGAAAAGTCCCAGGCTAATGGCAGAAATTTGCACTTTGAACATGTGTGTCTTTGTGTTGTGGAACCTGAGATTCCTTATTTATTAACAGAAGGTCTGATTTTTTTTTTTCTTTTGGTCTTTATTGCTATATTTTGTGGGGCTGGGCTGAGAGAGATTAGATTATTCTGGCATGGGATCCTTTCCACAAGAGGTACTTTGAAGACAAGACATAGAGTTGAAAAGCACAGCCAGCCTCTGAAATCATAGCTTTCCAGTGGCCTTTAAAGAAAGCTGGTCCTCAGCACTAACAAAATCACTACAATAGCCTAGTGCTTTTTTGGAAGTCTTTTTAGGGAAGGATGTTAGGTTTGTGGTAACTAGTGTGCTCTTTAAGATTTTTAGAGCATGGAGATTTAGGAATTTTGAGGGGATGAGGAGGGTTGTTCAGTATCTAAATTACAGATAAAGGATTTTCTCTTGTGAATTTGTTTCTTTTCTTGTCCTCATCATTTCCTTCCATATACCTCCCTGTTGGCCCAACTCTAGCCCCTTGCCTTGTTT
Source organism: Indri indri (assembly GCA_004363605.1). Lineage (NCBI taxonomy): Eukaryota > Metazoa > Chordata > Mammalia > Primates > Indriidae > Indri > Indri indri. Next base: position 5,028 of record RJWJ010014019.1, on the reverse strand, counting down.
TTGTTTCTTGCTTTGCTTTATCATTGGTTCATTCCAGCTCCCTATTAGTGAAGGACACTGCTGCTTAGTGAAGGAACAAAATCTACAAGTCCTAAAGTTTTAAGTCAAAGAAAACTGCTCTGTTTTGTTTCCCTTTTAGTCAACACTTCAGAAGAAGAAAGGCTTCAATAGACAAATAATAATTTGTGTAATAATGGCTTTGGCTTTCACCTGAAGTTCTGGGAATTACCACTTTCCTTGGGATACAGATTTTTCATGGGGTATAGATTGCTTATTACTGTCCATGGGAGAGACGGGTAGTTCATAACTCCCAGAAGACTAAAAACCTATTTTAGCTCATTTTTAGAGAATTGCAAGGGCAATTCTTATCCTTCTGTGTACCTTAGAAGCTGGAATTGAAGGCTTACCCTATTCATTGTTTATTGTCAGAAATGTATGATGGCTATTGGAAAGAATGAAGTTTTGCTGAAAAAAAAAATAAGTGACAGCTTGTTTTTCACAAACACTAAAACTACAGAGTTTATCAATTTTATTTTTTATTTATTTTTCTCCCAAAAAGGGGGGTAACAAAATGTCATTTCTGAAAGAGGCGTACTTTATACCCACTCGTGTCAGTGGTTGGGATGCCAGAAATAGGGAGTGAGACACCTACGGCAAACAGTCTTAAATGCACTATTGTTTGTTTTCAGATTGCTGCAGATTTGCCGTCCCTCCGATGCGGGGTAGAAAATGGAGTAAGGGTGGAAGGGTGGTAGAATATGCTTTCCTACCCATAGTAAGGGTTTGGAATTGACTTTGGTATTTTGAGTGTATTTGAAAATACTACAAGATTGATTGGATTGGCCTACAAAAAGTTGTTCTACTCTTGAATAAGTCCATTTTATACTGTTTCGCTAGCTAGCATCTCTGTCCCACACTTAGCTTTTGTCTTTGTCACACTTTTTTTGGCTCCATAAATTTCATTTGCATTGGTTAGTCATCAGATATTTTAGACACCTACACAAACAAAAGCAAACTGCATCTTAAAAAGTCTGTCTCTGAGATGGGGAAAAATGTTATCCTTTCCTATACTATTCTGCCATTTCACAGAAAGCAACTAGGTAGTTTTACTAATTAAAAACTATCTGCTTTTTTTCCGTTTTCCTTTTTTCTTTTGTCTTCATAGTTAACCATTTACCTATAATAAATTATTGTGGCAGTTTGCAATAAATTTTAAAATATTTTTCATAGACTTTTTTTTTTGAGAAAGGGTGCTAGCATAGTAAACAATAGATATAAATAAACTTAAATATCTAAGCCCTCTTGCTGTTTTCCATTCTGCTCCACATGCTGTTTATTTCATTGTTTTTCCAGGGAGCTCTTTGAATCTTAAAATTCTACATTTTGTACTCTTGGTCAAATTCTGTTACCTTTTTAATAACTTCTCTCACTGCATATTCTTTGTTTTGAATTGGCAATTCTAAATTCTGAAAATGTAATTAAGATACAACTCAATATTTCTGGGAGATGTGCTTCCCTCTTGTTTGTGGTTGTCCTGGTTATTTAGCATGGTTGAGACTCCTTCTTAAAATACTTCAGAGAGTTTAGACAAACACTGGCCGTGGGAGTCCTGGGAACAAAAAAAATTATTAAGGTATAGAAAAGCATCCACATAGAGCACTTGATCCTCCTTTGTACCTGTTTGGAGAAAAAATACAGAGTACACTACTAAGGTTATTACAGTCTGGTTGTTTGAAATACCATTTCTTCCTCCTCCTCTGTCTTTTTCTCACTTTCCAATGTACTCAAGAAAATTGAAAAAAATGTAATGGATCAATTTAAAATATTTTATTTCCTAGAAGCCTTTTTGCCTGTTGTAATGTGCAGGACCCTTCTCCTTTGATGGGAGAGACAGGTAGTTACCTGAATCTAGGTTGAAGAGGTTATGTAAAAAGAAATTATAATAAAAGGGATACTTTGCTTTTCAAATTCTTGTTTTCTCTTAATCTAGGTAAGACATATTCAAAATAAATAATGTAAAGAAGAAAAATAAAAGTTGTCTTCATGGAAGCAACTTGTCTTCCTTGGTTGTACTGAGTTATAGTTAGTCGAGGGGTGCAACAATTAGTGCTGCTAAACGAAAAAACCAAGTGCCCTCAGATCAGGTTTTATGTGGAGTTCCCTCATTGAGAATTATGCAGTTGACTTTTGAATCAGTTTAATTCCTGATTTCTGATGCTGAAATGCCATATTCTGTGATCATTCAGCAAACTTGGAAATCTCTTTGATATTTGACGGCCTTCTACTAGGAAAAGTGACCATATTAATCTAGTACATGGAAGATTAAAGATTCGGCAATGTTAATTTCACTCTGGTAATAACAAAACCTTGATAGCATTTAATATCAGTGCTTTTTCACAAAATTCAGTGTCCATTTCAAGTACTGACCTTTAACAAAAAGAAAAAAACTATAATCCTGACTTCTTAAAAGTCCTACTGTGACAGCTGCCCAGGCCTCTCCCTTTATCCTTCATTCCTTGTTTACCTATGTAAATTTGCTCCTGAGGTGGCATGTGTTTCAACTTACTGGCAACATCTATGATACAAAATAGTTAAAGCTCATTGATTCAATCTAGGATGAAACTTGCAGCCCTTGCCCAATTAGCATCATCCTCTCAGTCAAATGCAATAGGCTGACAACTCTCCAAACACCTTTTAACTTTTTTGCCCTCATTTCAAAGCCTAGCTCATTCTCTTATTTTGTTAAGAAGCATGTGGTATGACTGGGATAGGGAAGGAAAAGAAAAGCATGTTGTCACTTGAGTGAGATTGTCTTACAAATGTTACCAAGTTAGGTTTGGGTGTTTCCTGTCCTTGGAAAAGAACAGGCCTAAACAGTACCTTCATCCTACAGCTATCAAGAAGGCACCATGATTGAGATTAGAGATGCTCCCTTGGTTGGTTTTAATCAAATATAAATTAAATGCTTTCAAAAATATTTATAAAAAGGATAAGAATGAAAAAATGCTGTATTTTTAAAGGACCTACTTCATACAACCTTTGTTTCTTGAACAAAATAAGAACTACCTAAAGGATGAAAAAGCTTCAGTTTCTCATATGGTAGAAATATTTACCTCAATTATTCTCAGGATCAAATGGAGTTGCTTTAAAGCTTTTAGCACAGTGTTTGACTCATAGTGGATGCTTAATAAATGGCACCTATATTAATAATAAAAATATTGAATACTTTTTCAGACCAAAAAAGACAAAAAGGACATGGGGAGCATTAAGGGAGGGTGGTAATAAAATGAACTGATCATATGTGTTTATAAAATAGATTACATTAGGCAGAGGTGTCATGAGGATTAGTGTGATAGTGACCTTGTTGCTAAGTGCAAAAGCAAAACAATGACATAAAAACAAGTGTGCTAAGTACTGAGTGGAGGACAGATGGAGGCAGACGCTGCAGGAGAAAAAGTTGATTAAAAAGGGCCCTTTGATTCCACAGGCACAAAAAATCCACAGCCAGGAATTTGCTGCCACCTCTGAGTCAGGCAGGGGGTGGGGGTGGGGTGTACAATCCCATTAGTAGAGAATGCCCAGTGGATTTGGTCTGTGAGAGTCACATTTCTTATTTGGACCAGCATAGACAGAAGCAAACCCAGCTCACTTGTTTCCTGGGACAGTTGAGGTAGGGGATGGCTTTCGCAGAGCATTCACCACTGACCCCTCACCGCCGAGACCTCTGTAGCCGTTCTATCTGGCTAGCCAGGAAGATTCGTTCAGACCTGACTGCTCTTACAGAATCCTATGTAAGTTATGTATTTTGCTATTGTCTATTTTCTTTTTACCTCTTCTGATCCAGCCCCTTACCATCATGCTCCAGCCCTACTATCAAATACAACAGCCCTAATCATATAGTCATTCATATATTTGGCACCTATTATTTGACATGGCCCCTTCCCTTGAGCAAATTCATGTGAACTTATTTTCTTCCTCCAGGCTTTTTAGACATGTTATTCCTTGAATGAGAAAATATATCTGAGGTTCTAGGTAGGATTGGCTGTATGTCTTGGAGGCTATTCCTAATTTGATTGCCTGTATTCTGCCAGAATAGGGTAACCTTGGGCCCTCTAAGTTAGGGTTCTTCATAGACATTGTTCCAAATTTTTGAGCTATGTAAATGAAAAGTTTATAGGATTGGGAGGAAGAGCAATATGAACTTGGGAGAAATTTGTAAATCCTACCAATTTCTTCTGTGCAATATTAGCCACCCACTTTTTAGTATTACACATCAAAAATGTACCTGTATCTAAATAGAAAGGTCACCCAGGGACTTGTGGAAGTATCAAATTCTTAAGGAGCTAACCATGAAGTTCCAGATTGGTTTTCTGATATCAGGGGATCTTCATAGTCTCTACACAAGGCCTGCTGTGGAAATGCTCCAGGCCCCTGTGGGGAGTTTTGAATTTAGATTTTCTGAGAATTGTTTTATCTTTGTATAGGCTCTCCAGTCAGAAATTAGACACTGATTACCTTTTTACTAATTTCTACTGCATTTGCTAAAGGATTGACTTCACCATAGGGTAGGCAATGGGGTGAGGGAGGTTAGAGAAATTCTGCAATAGCTACATTCCAGAGCTTCCTAGGTGTGGCTCGTGTCTTCAAGTATGTTTAAAATACTTAGACTCCAGTATGATTAAAATAGTCTAGTTTCCAGGAGAGAGTTTGAAGAGGGAAGGAAAAATTTTTCTAAATCAGTGATTTTCAACCTTTATAACTTAAATGTTCTCCCAAGAAAGATGCACAGATTCTCAATTTCAGAGACGACTGAGTCTTCCTGAAGTCCAGTCAAGGATCCCAAATTAAGAGTTCCTATCGTAGACATTTTCTTTACAACTTGGATCCTTGATCAGGGAGGTGAATGAGATTTTATATGAGATTTGGGATGATTTGAGTAAGGACATTGGGGTGATTACAGAAGATGTGCTGTTTTCCTGTATCCTCGGCCAGGTGAAGTATCAGGGCCTGAACAAGAACATCAACCTG
>RJWJ010014018.1:0-38777 GCA_004363605.1 Indri indri | reverse complement strand
GTGGAGATAGTGGGCAACCTTGTCTGGTTCCAGTTCTAAGTGGGAATGCTTTCAATTTTTCCCCATTCAGTATGATGTTGGCTGTGGGTTTGTCATAAATGGCTTGTATCATTTTTAGGTAAGCCCCATCTATGCCTATTTTGTTAAGTGTTCTTATCATAAAAGGGTGTTGAATTTTGTCAAATGCCTTTTCTGCGTCAATTGAGAGTATCATACAGTTTTTGCTTTTGCTTCTGTTTATGTGGTGAATTACATTTATAGATTTGCATATGTTGAACCATCCTTGCATCTCTGGAATGAAGCCCACTTGGTCATGGTGGATTATTTTCTTAACAAGCACCTGGATTCGGTTAGCTAGAATCTTGTTGAGAATTTTTGCATCTATATTCATAAGGGAAATTGGTCCGTAGTTTTCTTTTTTTGATGCATCCTTTCCTAGTTTTGGTATCAGAGTTATGTTGGCTTCATAAAACGTGTTGGGGAGGAGTCCATCCTTCTCGATGTTGTGGAATAATTTGTGCAGGATGGGCACCAGTTCTTCTTTGTAGGTGTGGTAAAATTCGGGTGTGAAACCATCTCGTCTGGGACTTTTCTTTTTTGGGATGTTTTTTATTGCTGTTTCAATTTCAGTCCTTGATATTGGTCTGTTCACGAACTCTATTTCTTCCTCATTGAGCCTAGGGAGGCTGTGTGTTTCTGAAAATTTGTCCATTTCCTCCACATTTTCCAGTTTGTGTGCATAGAGATTTTTGTAATATTCATAAATTATATTTTAAAAATAGAAAAATTAAATGAGCAAAAAAAACCGTTATTTGTTATTAGTCTTTAAAAATATAAATAAAGACCACTAGTAAGATAGCAAAGCACAAAGGAGAAGAAATATAGCTTATTCAGTTTAGAAGAGAAAGGGAAACAAAAAATTTGAATTTCCATAAATGAAGGGGAAATTCAAAGATACTGTCAGAATAGACACTGCTGAAAACTTGAAGAATGAAGAGCAGAACTGAGAATACAGGAGAAACGAAATACAAGTAGATAAAGAATATAAAAGGACTGAATAGAACACAATAGTTATAGAAGAGAAGCAAAGGAGACCCCCTATGTACATCATTAGTGACCTTAAATAAGATGAGAACAATTGAGAGAAAGAAAACATAAAAATACCAATACAGAAAATTTGTGCAAAATATAAGATGGCTTGCATCTATGAATTACATAGATACACCTTGTTCCATAAATCCATCAGGTTATTAAACTTCAGAGAAAAGGACAGAATCTCTTGGTTAGCCAGGTCAACAAAGAAATCTCATACAAGGAAAGAAAAAAAATTAATGTAGCTCAGTCACATAGACTGCAAAATTTAGCACGAGAAAGTACTAATGTTCTGAAAACAAAGACAATATGAACTTTCTTTCAACTCTGTGATATTGTGATATATACATTTAGTTTTTGTCCCTATTTCCTGGCAAAAATCTCCTGAAAGCCCTTGGAATCTATGGAGTGATGAGTGGCTTTCATATGCTAATGAGATGACTGGCATCTGGGGGACCCTAAACAGCTTAAAGTTGGGGGCTGGTCACATGAAAAATTAAGACTTTCTTAGAAGATTAAGACTTTCAGCCCCTACCCCAGTCTCTGGGGGCAAGAGAGGAGTTGAAGGATGAGCTGATCACCAATGAATGGCCAAGGATGTAATCACTCATGTCTGTGTAATGAAGGCTCCACCAAACCCCCAAAACAGCGTTCTGATGGGCTTCCAGATCCCTCAACACATGGGAGTTGCTGGAGAGTGGTGCACACCAGGAGGCCTCACCCCTTCTCCCATACCTCGCCCTGTGCATCTCTTCATCTGGCTGTTTATCTGTGTCCTTTGTAATGTCCTTTATAATAAACTAGCAAACGTAAGTAAAGTGTATCCCTGTGTTCTGTGTGCTGCTCTATCAAATTAATCAAACCCAAAGATGGGATCATGGGAACCCTAGTTTACAGCTGGTTGATCAAAATTATAGGTGTTGTCTTAATCTGCTTTTTGCTAGTATAACAGAATGCCTGAGACTGGGTGATTCATAAAGGACATAAATCTTCTCTTACAGTTCTGGAGGCTGGGAAATTCATGATCAATGCACTGGCAGGTTAGGGCCCAGCATATTCGCTTCCAGGATGGTGCCTTGAAAGCTGGGTCCTCCAGAGGGAAGGAATGAGGTGTCCTCACATTGCAGAGGAGGAGGAGAGCTAGAGAGAGAACTAATTCCTGCATTAATCCACTGACACTGAAACCATAGCAGGCAACACCTCTATCTGCAAGTGGCGTCTTAAGGTAGGGGGAGAGCCAGTCTTGTGGTACTGAGCCCTCAACCTGTGGAATCTGATGTGGAATCTCCAAGTAGATAGAGTCAGAATTTAATTAAATTAGAAGACACCCTGCTGATGTCAACTGGAGAACTGCCTGGTGAGCATGTGAGGGCAAACCTCCACACACCTTATATTAGAAGTGTTGTGTTGAATAGAGATTAAAGAACAGGAAAAATACTTTGAGTTATTTTTCCTATCCCTTATAAATACCAATGTGCTATTCAACTATAAAGGATACAGTTAAAAAGTTCTAAACGTGTAAAAAATAATAAAAAAAGTTCTTCCCACGAGCACTTAGAGAAAATACAGGAGGATAAGCTTCTGCCAACGAAAGAAATGAGAAACGAGATGAGTAGGAAAAACTGAACCCAGATGGTATTGGAATAGTAGGAACTATACTGTCTGTGAAAAGCAAGACTGAAACAGAATTGTTGCTTATTGTTATAAAAGAGGATTTAAATGCTGCGCACCATTGCACTGGAGAAAATAAAATAAATTATAGCTGGGAGTGGTTGGAGAATGGGAAACACCACTACTGTAATTATGCTGACTTTATCATGTTGTGGCCGGTTATCAAAATATATAATTCAATGCTCAAAAATCCAGTACTAAAGAGGTAAATATATTAAAGGTATAAATATTATTTATTAAAGCAATAGAACACTAGTGAAGGAAGAAGGAAGAATAAATTTATACATTCCCTTATTCTTCAAATTAGGGATTCTATATCTCACATCTGAAGAAATGGGGAATGACTTTAAATTGGAGGATTATAGTAAGGTAGACACTCTCAACTAAAAGTAATGAAAAAAGCGATGCATTAAATAACAAGAAGAAATGCATAGTAAAAGGAGGTTGGTGTACAAAGGAAATTCAGCACACATTCTCGTAAGTCTGATAATGCCCCAGAATATATCTAAGAAGCTCCTGGATCTAGAAGAATAATATGAAAAATCACATGCTGTCAGACCAGGGAAACCTGGGTTTGAATTTTCATACTAGAAATGACTTTGAACAACTTACATAACCAGCCTGAAACTGTGTGAACAACTGTGAGACACGCACCCTCAGTCTCACTGGGAAGGAAAGCAGACATGAAGTATCTGTCCTCTAAAAGCAGCTTCAAAAATAATTCAATAAATATGTATCTATATCTCTCTCCTAGCTGCATGTATCATATCTGTCTAGACCTAACAGAAAACTCAAGTGATTTCTGACAATTTTATGACTAATTTGGATGAAAGCAGAAAATATTCTTATCAACACTGCAGTGACACAAAATCGGGAATACTAGCTAATACGTTGGAGTAGAAAAGCAAGACTTAAATACTTCTGACAGACTGACACAAACTGATGGAATTTAAGGGTATTAAGTGTTAAAGTTGTCATTTACTTTTAGAAAGTTACCTTCATAAGTATGAGTGGAATAATCTATGATTAACACTTTTGAAAAATAGAAATAGCTGCCTGAATGATGAACATAAGCAAATGATTTGTTCTGGATTTTTTCATCTTTATTTTTTTTTAATAGACAAATAAAAAGTGTATATATTTATGATATACAACATGGTGTTTTGATACATGTATATAATGTGGAATGGCTGAATCCAGCTAATTACCATATTCATGACTTCATTTTGACATGGCTGTTAGAAATGTTGACAGATCCTCCACAAAATTCATTAAATGTGGTGCTTACAAAAAGGGAAGTAATAACCCCCCCCCTTTGATCTACATTGGTCTGCCACAGCTGGAGCAATGCAGGTAGAGGGTGGTGGATCATTAGGGTTCACCATCTAATCATGCCAACAACTAGCTGCGTAGCTTTGTTCAGGTCCTTCACCTTCATGGGGCACAGGGTCCTCATCTGTAAGGCAGAGTCATGGAACTCAGCACACAAACATGACATGGGATTAAACAGGATGATATTAAATACATGTGAAGAGCTCAGAAAGGCTCATGGTTATTTTTATTATTCTGGAACAATATTTTAATGGAGAGATTGGCCAATCAACATATGGTTGGTGAAGAACAACATGGTTTTGGAAAGCAAGTGCCAAAGAAAACAGGTAAAGAAATTGAGTATTTGGGGTCTTGAAGAGAAGGTGTAGGGGAAAAAACGTTTCTTTGACTCTATGAATGTCTCTACATGAAAGACAGTATAACCTTTCTTCTCATCTTCCTGTGTGCACCGTGGTGCCACTGGATGGATAATCCCAGGAACATGACTTATCATTTTTAAGGAAGAGTTCAAAACAGAAATTTTTTGTGAATAGAAAGGACTAACAAATAAAGGAGTCAGTTGTTGTGAGGGTATAACGCATGAAGTGTACTGTACGCTACACAGATGGTGATTAAGGAATGGAGGTTACTGCACACAACATATAAGTTCTTTTTCAAGACTGGAATACTGTAGCTCAATAAAGGAATGTCAATACTATCTCAAACTACTTGATCTCAAAATGATTATGTTTTCTAACAGCAGTAATACCACAGTAACTTTCTCGGCTGGTCTTGACTTCCTTTTCTCAGAGAATTTCAGGAATCATATTCAATTTGTGCCTCCTCTGACTTAAAATGACCTCCAGGGTCATTTTGTTCATTTTGGGAAAGTTGTTCACAGTTGAACATGTTCAGAGTGACCCCAAAACAACCAGAAGTTCTTGATATGTAAGCAGATAAAACACTCCTTTACAGCTACCAAATAAAGTTACACAAGCTACTTGCCATTGTTGGTTTACAGAAATGGTTTTTTTTTTTTAAGAGGTTAAGAACTAAATCATTCACAAAAGGAGAGTAAATATGTGAATTTTAGTGTGAGGCACTGGAATTAAAATAGCACTAGTGGCTCTTCTAACATGGCTATAGAGAGACATTTTTTGTAATGTTTGTTTAGTAGATTTGTGATATATGACTCTCTCTCTACATATATATATATATATATATACACACACATATATATATACACACACACACACACACACATATATATGTAGAGAGAGAGACACACATATAGCCATAGTAATGAAAATCATCTCTGACTTAGTAATTATACTGTTAGGGCTTTTTTATGGAAATTAGTATGATAGAAATTCAAATAAGTATACACAAGGTTATTTATTGAATTAGTATTTGTGAGGGGAAAGATACAGAAAAAATACATTTACATTGAAAGAAGATTGCTTCTTCATAGCTTGACACAACCATTAAAAATCAGATTTCAAAAGAATGCAGGGAGAAGCTCACAGTAAAGTAATGAGTATTATTTTAAAATTTATAATGATAAGAAAAGTAGGATCTCAAGTAAAAATTACATAATATATGATATAAACACAAAGAATGCATATTAATGATTTTTAAAGCATAATTAGCTCTGTATGTTGAGATTCTGAGACCCATGCTTTTTTCTCTTTTTAAAATTTTCTAAAATTTTTATTTCATTTTTTTATCTTGTAGAGATGGGGTCTCACTATGATGCCCAGAAAGGTCTTGAACTCCTGGCCTCAAGTGATCCTCCCACTTTAGCCTCCCAGAGTGCTGGAATTACAGGCGTTGAGACACTGCACCCAGCTTCTTTTTTCTCTTTTGATGTATTTTGTAATTTTTCATAGTGAAGACATTTATTTTAAAATTGGCATATAAAAATAAAAATATTTTAAAGTATTTCACTATGTAAAATAAGAAAAATTTTAAAAAGCCATTATATATTTTTATGTTAAAAGTGGTGTGATAAAAGGATAAGAAGGGAGGGGAGTTAAGACGGCTGACTAGATACTCTGGTACTCACCCCTTCCACAAGGAAGAACAAAAACAGGGAACAGATTACCACACTTAGAATAGATCCTCTAAGAGAGAACACCGGAATTCAACAGGGAATGACAAGAAACACCTACACCAAAGAAGGAGAGGGGAATAGCAGCCTGCTCGCTGGGATTGGCTGAGAGCCTGCAGAGGAGCCCTCAAGTGGGAGCAGGGAAAGGAAAGGAAATATGAGCGACTCCCCATGGTCCACATTTCCATGCAGATTCCTACAATTCTGGACTCTCACAGCCCCCGAGACTGACAGGGAGCTGCCTGGAAACTGCACAGTGGCGTTGCTCCAGAGATGGAGCCCATGCCGATCCCACATAACCCCAGCTCTACGCAGCTGCAGCATGGCAGGATTTTGAGAGCCCAGCCCAACCAGCCTGCATCCTGCCCTGGGGCCAACAGTCCTGGCATCTTCACCTTCCCAGAGCCCCATAGACATTATCTGTCCACAGCCAGTTCTGCTGACAGCAGCAGGAGGCTCAGGCAGTAGCCACTGGCAGTGACCCTCACCCACCCCCAGCAGAGTGGTCCTTGTGACAAAAGGCTACTCTGGCAGTAGCCACAGTACAGTGGTGCTGGGGCAGAAGTATGAGCTGCTGACAGTGACTACACCCCCCAGCAGAGGGGCAGCCAAGAAGGCTACCCTACCTGCACCTGATGCCACGCCGGCTGCTGCTGCCGCCAGGGCTGAAGTGTAAGCTGCTGTCAGTGACCACACCCCCACAGGCAGAGAAGCAGCTAGGAGGAATGGTTACCCTGCCCATAACTGCAGCCGCTGCTGGCAGCTGACCCTGCCAGGGCTGAGATGTGAACCACTGGCAGCAACCTCTAAACCCAGCAGAGGGTCAACCAAGCTTTTTCATAGGCCATGGGGACAAATTCCACTTCTCTCAGTTGCTACTGCTGTGGGCCACTGCCACTAAGGCCAAAATGTGAGAAAAGCTAAAGCCTCCCAGCTTCCTGCCTATGGCTGCTCCCAATAAAAGCAACTCCATTTTCCCTAGTAGCAGGGCTGCAGTAAAGTTGCCCCCACCTGAGCATTCTGCTGGGAGGCTGGGCATCACCCATCCCCACCTACCATAGCCAGTGCCTAGATGTACCACCAAGAAACAAGAAGAAAGTTCTGCTCAACCCAGCTCCATCTCCTCCAGTCCTTAAGAATACTGTCTGGAGCCTGGTGATTACCACCACCCTTGGCACCTGTGTACTCCTCCCAGGGTCTGAGGTTGGGCCCACCCAACCTGCCATTACCACCACAGCTAACACCCACCCATACATGCCACCTACAGGCCTTGGGCCTAGCCCACCAGCCCATGGTAATCTCCACCAACACTAATGTGAACAGACTGTTTTCTCACCACTGCTACTACCATCACCCATGCCACACTGGCTTCCCATGGTCCTGAGAACCTGCCCAACCATTTGGCTCACTACTGCCATTTCCAAGACCTTAGCAAGCCACCTGAAGGCCCAAGAATTGTCCCACCTAGACCTGCTAACACTGGCACCACCAGATTCTCCAGCGACAGATTCCAATCAAAGAGAATTTTATGGAATCCCAGAAAAAGAATTCAAAATGATACTAAAGAAGCTCAATGAGATATAAGAAAGCACTGAAAAACAATACCAAGAAATAAGAAAAACAATTCAGGATATGAATGATAAATTCACCAAAAAGATAGATATCATAAAAAAAGAACCAAACAGAAATTCTGAAGCTGAAGAATTCATTGAACAAAATACAAAATATATTCAAAAGCTTCTATAATACATTATATCAATCAGAAGAAAGAATCTCAGAACTTGAAGAAAGTTTTTTAAAATAACCTGGTGAGACAAAGATAAAAAAAGAATAAAAGGAATGAACAAAGTCTGCATTACATATGGGACAACATAAAGCCACAAGGTATTTGAATTTTCAGTGATCTAGAAGACCAGGAAAAGTGAAACATTTAGAAAACCAATTTAACAAAATAATAAGTGAAAACCTCCCAAGTCAAGAAAGAGATTTAAACACCCGCATATAGGAAGTTCAGAGATCTACAAACGGATACAATTCAAAAAAGGTCTTCTTCATGACACATTATAGTCACTGTCAAAATTCAAAGATAAAGAGATAATTCTAAAAACAGCAAGAGAAAAGTGTCTTGTCACATATAAAAGAACCCTTTCAGATTTACAGTGAATTTCTCAGCAGAAACCTTACAGGTCAGGAAAAAATGGGATGATATATTCAAAGTGATGAAAGAAAAAAGTACCAGCCAAGAATACTATTTTCAGAAAAATCATCCTTCATAAGTGAAAGAAAGATAAAGTCTTTCTCAGACAAGCAAAAGTTAAGGGAGTTCATCACCACTATACTGCCCCTAGAAGAATTCTTGAGAGAGTCCTATACACGGAAGTGAAAGGATGATATCTGCCATCACAGAAACACATGAGAATACAAACCCCACTGATATAACAAACAAGGAAGAGAAAATACTTGAATGTTACCACTACAAAAAACTACCAGAGATAAACAATAAGAAAGAAAGGAAATAATAAAGCATATGTAAAACAACCAGAAATCAATTAATAAAATGATAGGAATAAATCCTCACATATCAATAAAAACCTTGAATGTAAACATATTAAACTTTTCACTTAAAAGATAGACTGGCTGAATGATGTAAAAAATGTGACAAACTATATGCTGCCTACAACAAACTCATCCCACCTGTAAGGACACATATAGACTGAAAGTAAAAGAGTGGAAATAGATACTCGATGTAAACAGAAGCCAAAAGACAGCAGCAGTGGCTATATTTTTATCAGATAAAATAGACTTTAAATCATACTTTTATTGGCACTGCATTCATTGCATTGTCCCCGAAAGCTTTCTGAATCATCCAAATATTTTCCATGGAGAATGTTCAAGCTTAAAGCAAAATTTGATGAAGATTCATTGCTCTACTCACTCAGTTATTTTGAATACAATGGCCACATAGAACACATGCTCACTTAATGGCATCTAGTGCCCCACTGACTTGTATAGGGAAGTCCTCATTGTTCAAGCATGCACATCCCAGTCTGCTCTCCTTGGCTGCCAGGTTACATGACATCATGCAAACTGTTCTCATTGTATTAACGATGCCTGATAGTTTCTGACAGACCTCATAAAAATTAGTAGTTCTTCTATACACTGATAATACAAGAGCCAAGAAGGAAATTAAGAAGGCAATCCCATTTACAGTAGCTAAAAAAAAGTATAAAATACCTTGGAATAAGTTTAACCAAGGTGGCAAAAGATCTCTACAAGGAAAGCTACAGCATAGTGATGAAAGAAATTGAAGAATAAACAACAAAATGAAAGACATCCTATGCTAATGGATTAGAAATTTTAATATTATTAAAATGTCCATACTTTTAATAGCAATCTACAGGTTCAATGAAATCCTTATCAAAATATCAATGTACATTTAGAGAAATAGAAAGATAATCCTAAAATTTGTATGGAATAAAAAAGGAGTCCAAAAAGCCAAAGCAATCATGAACAAAAAGAACAAAGCTGGAGGCATCATGCTGTCTGACTTCAAAATATATTACAAGGCTATAATAACTAAAACAGCATGTTGTTGCTATAAACACACATACATAGACTAATGGAACTAGAGAACCCAGAAATAAACCCATATATTTATAGCCAACTGATTTTTGACAAAGGTGCCAAGTATATATATATTTGGGAAAGTGTACCCTCTTTAATAAATAGGGCTGGGAAAATTGGATATCTATACACAGAAGAATGAAAGTAGACTCTTGTCTCTCATCATATACAAAAATCAACTCAAGATGGATTTACAGACCTGAAGCTACAAAACTACTACAGGAAAACACACACAAAAAATCAGGGAGTTGGTCAAAGCACACATTTTATGGCTAGGACCTGAAAACACAGGAAACAAACAAAAAAAAATAGTTTGATGGGATTATATTAAACTAACTAGTTTCTGCACAGCAAAAGAAACTGTCAAAAGATTGAAGAGACAACTCAGTGAATGGGAGAAAATATTTGCCAACTATTTATCTAACAAGAGACTAATATCCAGAAAAAATTAAGGACCTCAAACAATTCAACAGTAAAAAATAAAACTCTCATATAAAAATGGGCAAAGGACATGAATAGACATTTCTCAAAAGAAGACATACAAATGGCCAACAGGTACCTGAAAAATGTGCAATGTCATTAATCCTCAGTGAAATGCAAATGAAACGTACAATGAGATATTGTCTTATCCCAGTTAGTATGGCTATTACTAAAGAAAAAGAGGAAACACATGCTGCCAAGGATGTGGAGAAAAGAAACAACATTTATGCACTCACTACTGGTGGGAATATAAATTAGTACTTCCTCTATGAAAAAGACTATGGAGATTTCTCACAAAACTAAAAATAAAACTACCATATGTTCCAGCAGTCCCACTACAAGGTACTTATCCAAAGGAAGAGAAATCAGTTATCAAAAGGATACCTGCACTCACATGTTTACTGCGGCACTGTTCACAATAGCAAAGTCATGGAATTAACCTAAGTGTTCATCAGCAGACAAATAGAAAGAAAGTGCAGTGTTCATATACAATGGAATAATGATAAGCCATTAAAAAGAATGAAAGCATGTCATTTGCAGCAACATGAATGCAACTGGAAGTCATTATGTTAAGAGCAATAGCCAGGCATAGAAAGACAAGTATCTCATGTTCTCACTCATATACGAGAACTCAAAAATTTGATTTCATGGAGGTAGAGAACAGAATGATAGATCCCAGATGCTGGGAAGTGTGGGTGGGTGGAAGGGAAATGAAGAGAGGTTAGTTAATAGGTACAACTATACAGTTGGATAGAAGGTATAAATTCTAATGTTTGACAGCAGAGTAGGGTGACTATAGTTAACAATAGTGTATTGTATATTTCACAATAGCTTAAAGAGAGGACTTGAAATGTTCCCAACATAAGAAATTATAAATACTCAAGGTAATGGATACCCCAAATATTCTGACTTTACACACATTATATGTGTGTAACAAAATATAAAATGTACCCCATAAATATGTAAACTATTATGTATCAATAAATAAAAAATGAAAGAGACAAGCTAAAAAGACAAGAGAAAACATCTGCAAAACACTTATCTGATAAACGACTTTTATCTAGAATTTATAAAGAACTCTCCATACTCAATAAAAGAAAAACAAACAAGCCAATAAAAATAGGCAAAATATTGGAAAAGAAGCTTCTCCAAAAGAGAAATATTCATGGCCAATAAGCCCATGAAAAGATGCCCAACATCATCAGTGATTACAGAAATGTAAGTTAAAATTATCATATCAGGGGGAAAGAAGAGAATGAAGAGAAATAAGCAAAGCTTAAGGGACTTATTGAACAAATCAGCAGATTTTGCAGCAGAAACCTTATAGACAAGACAGTAAATATTATATTTAAAACACTGAAAGAAATTAAAAAAAACTTTTAAGAAGAAATCTATATCTGGGAAAACAATACTTAAAAATGAGTGAGTAATTAAGATATTACCAAAAAAGAGAAGTTGAGGTTTTTCATTACCACTAGATCCCCCGGTGAGAACTGGTAATGGTAGTTCTTCAGGTTAGAATGAAAGGATGTTAGCCTACAAGTTGAAACTGTATGAAAATATACAGTTTTCTAGAAAAGGCAAATAAATAAAACAAATAAAAACAAGTATTATTGAAATTTTGGGTTTTAACCATACTCTTTTTATACTAAAGAATTTTATGGACAAAACCATAAGATGATTAGAAATCTATGTCAATGGATATCCAATATATGAAGATGTGAGCTGTGACATCAATAACATAAAGTGTGTGTGGGGATGAATGTAAAGGAATAGAGTTTTTATATGTGATTTAAATTAAACTGTTATCAGTATGAAGTAGACTGTTACAACTTTAAGGTATTATATGTAATCCCCATGGTAACTAAAAGAAAATATCTATTGAATATCCATAAAAGGAAAGGAGAAAGAAATCAAAATATATTATTACAAAAATCAACTAAACATAAAGCGAGGTAGTAAGGAACGATATGAGGTATACAAAAAGATGTAAGACATACAGAAAAAATAGCAAAATAGCAATAATAAGTCCTTCTCTATAAGCTATTACTTTAAATGTAAATGTATTAAGCTCCCCAACTAAAAGATGTAGCTTCAATAGCGGATTTTTTTAAATGAGCTAATGGTACACTATACTATCTACAAAAGACTCACTTTAAATCCGAGGACATACATAGTTTAACTGTGAAGCAATGAGAAAAGATATTTCATGCAAATACTGACAAAAAGAGAGCAGGACTGACTATAATAATATCAAGCAAAGCACTGCCGCCATAGAGCAGTCAGCAAAGACCCAGAGAATGCCAGGCCTCGGTGCACCTGACAGTAGCCAACGGAGAGGCGAGACTGGAGCAGAGGAAGCAAGACACAAAGCAGCTGGATGTATAATCAGAGAGATGCAATTCTTTGTGTAGTGCAAGTCCATTGTTTCCCTCATTATCCCTGAGAGTTTTATATAACCGAAATAAAATTAAATATTTGTAGATTATTAAATATTTGTAGATTATCATAGTATTAAAATTTATTTCCAAGGTAATTTCTAAACCAATAAATCTTGCATGTGCATACTCAATTACCTCCCAATTAGTCACAAACATAAACTTGTCACGATAATTAATTAAATGAGGCTTTGCAGTTGTCCTTTTGCTGTCTCAGATTGTGGACTTACAAACCAACCATTTCTTTCGACCTTAAGTTTCTATTTGTGCTTAATCATTATGCTCTTCATAGCCTCTATTTTCTACTTCAAAAAAATTAGAAAGCAATTGATATTATATCTTGGCTTTTTATCATCTCTAACTAATAAGACATTAGTAAAACCTGTTTAAATTTGTCAAAACAAAACATTTAAAAGGAAATGAAGGACAAGAACCTCCTTCCTCCAGCTTCTACTCCTCTTCCTGTTGTCCGGGCACTTGTGAAGTTACTTCAGGAATCCCTTACTCTGCGTTTGTAAGGCCGTGTCTGTGCATAAAGATAGCCCAGCGCTGCACAGGAAGTGTTACCGAGCCCGCGAATGTGAGAGCTGTCACCTGAAGGCACGGGTCTGAGACAAAGCACATGTTCAATCTTAGGCCAACATGGCATCTCAAGGAATCTATATCCACTTGAAAGATATAAGAAAAATCTAACGAAAAAATGTAAAATTATGACTATATCACAACAAAGAAAATGGCACAGAATGTAAAAATCTCATTAGATAACCACACCTCAGAGAATGATCACAGCCTTGTTTAACCCTCTGCTTTT
Organism: Indri indri; assembly: GCA_004363605.1. NCBI lineage: Eukaryota > Metazoa > Chordata > Mammalia > Primates > Indriidae > Indri > Indri indri. The sequence continues at coordinate 25,240 of RJWJ010014018.1, read as the reverse complement.
GCATTTCAGTTAATCATCTCCACTCCTCTCACCCTGGATGGAAGAACCCTGCTTGACCTTGCAGTTGTCTACCTCTCTAGGCTCATGAGGGACCACTTTTTCTAGCATCTTCTCCTCTCTAGCTACAATCACTTGCTTTAATTCTAGAACGCAGCCAAGATCAGTTACCTCTAAACAGGTTTGTTTCTTCTACAACTTTCCAGGGCTGATGCATTCTTTCTATCTAGATTTCAGTGTAAAAGATCACTTCCTGGGTGAGAACGTTCAAGCTAAAATTGCCATTCAGTCTCTCTACGTGGGACAAACTGGTACCTTTGCTGTAAACATGTATTCATTCACTGTTTTCATCGCTTAACTAGAACTATAATGCCCATTCTGCAGATGAGAAAACTGAAGTCCAGAAAGTCTAACTATTCCGGATAAGGCCCCACAGCAGAGATGAGCTGTGTCGGGCTCGAAGTCCTGTATGTGTTCTTCCCTCCCCCATCGTGGCAGGCAGATTATTACCCCTATTAGATGTTTCTATATTCTTATCCCGAGAACACGTGAAAACGTTCTTTTATATGCCCCAAGGGACTTTTCAGATGTGATTAAGGTTAAAGAGTTTCTGATGGTGACAATATCCTGGATTATTCAGGTGGGATCTACCTAATCACAGGAGACCTTAAAAGTGGAAGAGGGAGGCAGAAGAATCCATCAGGGAGATGTGACCAAAGAACGAGTGGAGATCCAAAGCATGAGAGGGACTCAGTCCAGGTGGCATTGCTGAGTTTAAAGATGGAGAAGAGAGACGAGGAATGCAGTGCCCCTGGAGAATCTCGGCATGGCCCCCAGCTGACAGCCCAAAGGCAACGGGGACCTCAGCACAGGAACTGTGTGCTGCCAGCAATCTGAGGGTGTGAGGAAACGACGTCTCCCTTAGATCCTCCAGAAAGGAGCACAGCCCTGCCGACACCTCCATTTTTGTCCAATGAGCCCTATGTGAGACTTCTGACCTACAAGATGCAAGATGCTAAATCTGTGTTGCCTAAACGTGTGATATGGCTGCAATGGGAAACTAATACAACCACGTCACTTCTCCACAGATGCGTCTGGCACAGGTGTGAGTGCAGCAGCCAATATATTTCAAGAAGAAGGGGGTTAAGTCCGAAGTTCACAAAAGGAAAGAGATAATGGGATATTACTAGAATGGGCAAGAGCCCACTCTGGTTCCCGTGAGCCATGTATCTTACACAGTCCCAGAGTTGATGAAAACTTTGGGAAACTATTTTAAAATAAAAATAAGAGCACTCAGTGCTGGCCAGAAAGCAGAGAAAGAGACACACTCAGGCTTCATAGGTACAGGAAAGGCATTAAGTGTGAAGGGTCTAAACACCCTTTCTAGAAGCCAATTTTGCTGTTAGTATCAAAAGAATTTAAAACATTGGTCATATTTGAAATAAAATTCATTTCTTGAATGAATCTTAAATTCATATCTGAAACACAGAACATGAGTATGTGCCACGATATTGAGCACGGTGCTATCAATGATAGCACAGCCGCCCTGATGCTCTGTCGCAGAGAAGCCAAACATGCACGTAATACAAAGTTTAAATTATACAAGAGTTGGGGGGTGGAATGGTGGATTAGTGGTGACCTCCTGGCTCCGCTCCCAGAGAAGGAGGTGAAGAACTTGGGTAGCTACACATGAGTGGATCGCTCTCCCCCAAGAACAGTGTTGTGAATCTGCAGAGAAACAGTGGGGGACACATAACCCATGGAAAAAAAAGGTGAATGGGAGGCACAATCACAAAGACTGGAGAGTGTAAGATATACAATAGGGAACAGAATGCAGGACAGCCGTGCCTGCCGGGCCACCCGTGCAATGTGATCTGACCCAGAGGAGGACACCCGGCTGCTCCACTGACCTCCACACCCACTCAGACAGGGACGTGCCCAAAGTCAGTGCAAAGTTGTGGCAGGGGATGACAGGCTTTGTGGAAAGGGGACAATAGTGGGAAACATTTTGAACTCCCTGGTGCTCTGTGCTGGGACTGCACTGGGCAGGGGAGGGACTGTCAGAGTGGTTACTTCCCACAACTGCACGAGGGAGTTTGGAGACAGGCATCGTGCCTCTGGTGGTCAACAGGACCAGAACAAAGGAGGTGAACATGGAAAAGGGGGCTCTTCCCCTGGAAACCGCTCATGATTCGGCTGGCTCAGGGCAGGACGGAAAGAGCAGGACCCTCTGCTAGGCAGACATGAGACTGTGGGACTGTGATGCAGAGGGGGCAGGTGACGGCCTATTGATTCAGCCCGCCAAACTGGCATCCGCCAAATCCTGGGTGGTTGTCCCCAGCACTAGCCACTGTGGTTTCAGACAGCACCCCTGCCCCAGCCCAGGACTTTCACACTGGGTGTGGCAGGCTCCACCCTTGGAGGCGGGGAGAAGTGAGAAAAGCCACTTTCTCTGTGTGGCTGGCATGCATCTACGGGACTTTGGTGCTGAAAAATATTCCGCAACATGTTGATTCAGCTAGCCCAGCTGCTGTAGGCGAGGAATCTTGAATGCTTCCCCTAACGCTAGTTCTCCAGGGGTGAGTGGCTGCCATCTGTGGGATCTCCAGCCCAGAGAAGCTGGGGCATGTGACAGTCTCGGGTAACACCCCTCCTCCAGCCTGGAGACTTTTGTGCCTGGCACAGTGGGCTCCACACTAGGGTTGGGGAGAAGCAAGAAAAGCCGCTTTCTCTGTGCAACTGGCATCAATCTGTGGAGCCTTGGTGCTGAACAATAGCAGGCAGCCTGTTGATTCGGCCTGTCAAATTGGCTAAGGCATCTAACAAGATCATAATTCTAGGGCTTGCTCTCCATGTCCGGGCAGCTGCCAGCATTGGGGTTCGTGGACAGGGAAGGAAAATCCTGGCCAGAGAACTCAGCAATTGCACCAATTGACCCTCCCATCAGGAACAGCCTCCACGTGTGGTGAAAGAGCCCTGAATAACATATTAGTGGCTCCCCTTAGCTGCAGATCAAGCAACCACAGAAGCACACACACCCAGGCTCACCAGCACCAGCTGAGATCTACCTTTCCCTTACCCCACCTAAAGGGGAAACAGGGTCCAAGTAACCCTCAGGAGTGGCAAGACCTTTCCTAAACGTCAGCGCATTCGTATACCCCAACCAGGGGACCAGAGCCTAACACAGAGTCATCAGATTACCTCAATAACTGGCTCCTCCACACAAACTACAATCAATGACAGAGAGGGTAATCCCATAGCTTAACACAGTGCCTTCCATCTCAAGCTATTAGAGGGCAGTGGAGTCATACCCACAAGTGTAATACACCACCTGGGAGCTTAACCTGGACTGAACTCACTAATCTCCACTGGCAAGAGGTTAATACAACAGGTCAGAGATAACCCAACTTGCTAAAATACCTCTAAGGAAATACAGGACCAGAGTGTCTCTCCCCAGCGCTGTCAAATAATGACCCTTCGGGACTTGGAGTTAAGGGCGCAAACCAGTCTTAGCATCCCTACTTCTCGAAAAAGTAGCCTGATGAGAAAGAATCAGTGAAAGAATGCCAGAAACATGAAAGATCAGAGAAAAAAGCCACCCCAAAAGAAATCATTAGATCCTCAACAATGGATACCAGCTTAAATGAAATGATCAAAATGACAGAGGAAGAATTCAGACTATGGATTGTAAGAAAACTCAATGGAATTAAGGAGAAAATAGAAACCCAACACAAAGAGCCATAAGAACAATACAGGAAATGAATGAAAAATTCACTAAAGAAATTGAAATATTACAGAAGAACCAAACAGAAATACTAGAAATGAAAGAAACATTCAAGGAACTACAAAACACAGTTGAAAGCCTTAAGAATAGAATGGATCACACAGAGGAAAGAATCTCAGAGCTTGAAGATAATGCCTTTGTGCTAAACAAATCAGATGAAGAAAAAGAACACAGAAATAAGAGACAAGAACAAAACATATAAGAAATGTGGGATTATGTAAAGAAACCAAATATAAGAATTATAGGCATCCTGGAGAGAGAAGAAGAAAATAAATAAGAGCCGGAAAATCTATTCCTTGGAATACAGGATTAAAACATGCCTGGCCTTGCCAGAAATCTAGATATCCAGGTACAAGAAGCACTCAGAACTCCTGAGAGATGAAATGTGAAGAGGCAATCACCATGTCACATAGTTATTAAGCTGGCCAAACTAAACACAAGAGAAGCAATCCTTCAAGCACTAAGATGAAAACAGCAGATAATCTACAAAGTAAAACCTGTCAGAATAACTGCAGACTTCTCAACTGAAACCTTACAAGCCAGAAGGAACTGGGGACCTATTCTCAATCTTCTAAAACAGAATAATGGCCAACCTAGAATTCTTTACCCAGCAAAAAACTATGCTCCATCTGTGAGGGAGAAATAAAGACTTTCCCAGACAAGCAATCACTGATGGAATTTGCGAAGACCAGACATGCCCTGCAGGAAGTACTCAGACCTTCATTATATACTGAACAGCACAATAGATACCCACCAAAGTAAAATCACTCAAGAGTTAAAGTCCAGAACTCTGATTTCATGATAGCTCAAGAACTAAAACAAAACAATAAAAATTCATCAAACAACATGAATAGAAATCGACTGCAAATATCAATTCTCTCAAAAAATGTGATTGGCTTGAATTGTCCACTGAAGAGACATAGCCTAGCTGAGTGGATAAAAAATCCTTAAGCCAAGTATTTTCTGTCTCCAGGAAACTCATCTGACCCACAAAGACGCTTTCAGACTCAAGGTCAAGGGTTGAAAAACACACTTCCAGAGGAATGGAAGCCAAAAGAAAATGAGGGTAGCTATACTTATATCAGACAACATAAACTTTAAAATAGCAAAAGTAAAGAAAAAGATGGTTACTATATAATGATGAAAGGAAAAATCCAAAAAGAAGACTTATCAATTGTTAATATTTATGTACCCAACACAGGAGCACCCAGATACATAAAGCAAACCCTTTCTGGTCTGAACAGCATGATAAACAGTAATGCCATAGTAGCGGGGAATTTCAACACCCCACCGTCTGACTTAAACAGGTCCTCCAAGCAGAAAATAAGCAAATAAACAATGGACTTAAACAGAGCTCTAGAACATATGGGTCTAACATATCTACTGAATATTTCACCCAAACAAAGCCGAATATACATTCTTCTCATCAGCTCATGGAACTTTCTCTAAAATCAATCACATCCTAGGTGACAAATCAGATCTCAATAAATTTAAAAAAATAGAAATTATATCATGTATCTTCTCAGACCACAGTGGTATAAAATTAGAGATCAATCCCAACAGAAACACTCACCACTTCACAAAGTCATGGAAATTAAACAAACTATTGCTGAATGACTATTGGGTCAAGGAGGAGATCCAGATGGAAATAAAAAGATTCTTTGAACAAAATGACAATGGGGACACAAGTTCTCAAAATCTGTGGGATACAGCAAAAACATTTCTGAGAGGAAAGCTAATAGCATTAAATGCTCACATCCAAATGACAGAAAGATCACAAATCAATAAATTAATATACTGTCTCAAGGAACTGGAAAAGGAAGAGAAAATTAATTCTAAACCTAGCAGAAGAAAAGAAATAACTAAGATCAGAGCAGAACTAAATGAAATTGAGAACAAAATGACCATACAGAAAATTAATAAAACCAAAAGTTGGTTATTCGAAAAGATAAACAAAATTGACAGCCCTCTTGCTAGATTAACAAGAACTAGAAAGGAAAGGACTCTAATAAAGTCAATTAGAAATGAAAAAGGAGAGGTCACTATAGACCTCAGGGAAATACAAAAGATTTTCTTTGAATACTATAAAAATCTATATGCCAAAACTACAAAACATGGAGGAAATGGGCAAACACTTAGAAACATACAACCTTGTTAAGCTCAATCAGGAAGAAATAGAATTCCTGAACAGACCAATATCAAGCACAGAAATTGAAGTAGCAATTAAAAATCTTTGAACAAAAAAAAGTCCTGGACCAGATGGGTTCACACCTGAATTTTACCAAATTACTTACCAAAATTTGTAAGTAATTTACAAATTACTTGCTTTGTAAGTAATTTTACCAAACTTACAAGGAAGAACTCATACCTACACTGCAGAAATTATTTCACAACATTGAGAAGGATGGCATTCTCCCCAACTCATTCTACAAAGCCAATATCACCTTGATACCAAAGCCAGGAAAGGACAAAACAAAAAAAGAAAATGAAAGACCAATATCCTCATGAATACACATGCAAAAATCCTCAACAAAATCTTAGGAAACAGAATCCAACAGCAGATCAAAAAAAATAATTCATCATGACCAGATCAGCTTTATCCCACAGATGCAAGGTTGGTTCAACATATGCAAATCTATAAATGCAATTCACCACATAAATAAAAGCAAGAACAAAGACCATATGATTCTCTCAGTAGACACAGAAAAAGCATTTGACAAAATCCAGCACACTTTTATGATAAAAACTCTTAACAAAATAGGAATAGATGGGACATACCTTAAAATTATTAAGGCTACAAATGATAAACCCACAGCCAATATTATAATGAATGGGGAAAAATTGAAAGCATTCCCGCTTAGAACTGGAACCAAAGTTGCCCACTATCTCCACTTCTATTCAACATAGTGCTGGAAGTCCTTGCCAGAGCAATTAGACAAGAGAAGGGAATTAAGGGTATCCAAATGGGGGCAGAAGAGTATTTAAACTCTCACTCTTTGCTGACAACATGATAATATATCTAGAAAACCCCAAAGATTCAACATAGAGACTCCTGGAAGTGTTAAGTGAATTCAGTAAAGTCTCAGGATACAAAATTAATGCATACAAATCAGTGGCATTCATATATGCCAATAACAGTCAATCCAAACTTAAATCAAAGGCAAAACAACATTCACAATAGCATTAAAGAAAATTAAATACTTAGGAATATATTTAATGAAGGAGGTGAGAGACATATATAGGGAGAACTATGAAACACTGAGAAAAGAAATTGTAGAAGATGTAAACAGATGGAAAACCCTACCATGCTCATGGATTGGCAGAATCAATATTGTTAAAATGTCCATACTACCTAAAGTGATCTACAGAATTAATGTAATCCCTATCAAAATACCATCATCCTTCTTTACAGATCTAGAAAAAATAATTCTACAGTTCACATGGAACAAGAGAAGACCTTGTATAGCCAAAGCAACCTTAAGTAAAAAGAACAAATTGGTAGGCATCATCAGTCTACCAGACTTCAAGATTTACTACAAGGCTATAGCAACCAAAACAGCATGGTAGTGGCATAAGAACAGAGATATAGACCTTTGAAACAGGACTGAGAACCCAAATATAAAGCCATCATCATGTTGTCATCTAATCTTTGACAAAACAGACAAAAATATACATAGGGGAAAGAAACTCTATTCAATAAATTGTGCTGGGAAAACTGGATAATCACATGCAGAAGATTGAAATGGGATCCCCACCTTTCACCTCTCACTAAAATCAAATCATGATGGATAATGGACTTAAACCTAAGGTGTGAAACCTTAAGAATTCTAGAAGAAAATGTTGAGAAAACTCACATAGACATTGGCCTAGGCAAAGAATTTATGAAGAAGACCCCCAAAGCAATCAGAGCAGCAACAAAAATAAATAAATGGGACCTGATCAAATTAAAAAGCCTCTGCACAGCCAAGGAAAGTATCATTATAGCGAATAGACAACCTACAGAATGGGAGAAAATATTTGCATGCTACACATCTGATAAAGGGCTGATAACAAGAATCTATACAGAACTTAAGAAGGGCACTTGGGTTGTTTCCACATCCTTGCAATAGTGAATTGTGCTGCCATAAACATTCGAGTGTAAACGTCTTTATTATAGAATGTCTTTTGTTCCTTTGGGTAGATGCCTAATAGTGCTATTGCTGTATCAACTGGTATTTCTATTTTTGGCTCTTTGAGGTATCTCCAAATTATTTTCTACAGAGGTTGTACTAATTTGAAGTCCCACCAGAAGTGTAACAGTGTTCCTATCTCTCCACATCCTCATCAGCATTTGTTGTTGTGAGACTTTTGATAAAGTCCATTCTCACTGGAGTTAGGTGATATCTCATTGTGGTTTTGATTTGCATTTCCCTGATGATTAGCGATGTTGAGCATTTTTTTATGTGTTTGCTGGCCATTATTCTGTCTTCTTTTGAAAAGTTTCTGTTCATGTCATTTGTCCATTTATTGATAGGGTTGTTTGATTTTTTTCTTGTTGATTTTTTTAGTTCTATATAGAATCTCGTTATCAGCCCTTTATTGGATGTGTAGAAAGCAATTGCAAGGATGTGGAAACAACCCAAGTGCCCTTCAATCCATGAATGGATTAATAAAATATGGTATATGTCTATAATGGAATACTATTCAATTACAAAAAACAATGGTGATCTAGCACCTCTTCTATTATCCTGGATAGATCTTGAGCCCATCCTCCGAAGTGAAGTATCACAAGAATGCAGAAACAAGCACCACATTTACTTGCCATCAAATTGGCACTAAATGATCAACACTAAGGTGCTCACATGGTAGTAATATTCATTGGGCGCCAGGAAGGTGGAGGGGTTGGGGGTGGATAAACTCACAACTAATGGATGCAGAGCGCACTGTATGGGGGAAAGTCATGCTTTTAGCCCTGGCTTGGGCAAGGCAAGGAATTATATGTAACCAAAATGTTTGTACCCCCATAATATTCCGAAATAAATAAAAATTATATAAGAGTAAAACATTGTTTACTACATGATAACAGGTAACAAAAAAATTAGCCTTGTGCATGAAACAGACTGAGAAAAAACTCCATATGTTTACAGTGATTGCCCTTGGGAAGTAATAGATGTCACTTTATGTATTATATATATAATTCCATCTTGCTAGCAGATTCTAAAATGAATATCCTGCAGGCCTGAGAGAAGCAAACAGCCATGTTGTGACGTCCCTGCAGAGAGAGCCCCATGGCAAGGAACTGAGTGTGGTCTTTAGAATTTGAGGTCTCCAGCTGACAACCAGTAGGAAGCTGACCTATCAGTCAGACAGGTTTAAGGAACTGCATTCTGCCAACAACCTACTGGTCAAGGAAGTGAATCCTTCTGCAGTTGAGCCTCCAGGTGAGAATACAGCCTAACAACTTGATTGCAGCCTTGTGAGACCCTGAGCAGAGGAACAAGCTACATTATGCAGGAATCCTGACCTTCAGAACTATAAGATTATAAACGATGTGCTGTTTTAAGCTGTTTAGCTTGTGGTAATTGGTTATTGCAGCAAGTAAAAACTAATACAGGCTTCTAGTTGGATAATTTTTTGGGGGGTGTGGCTGTATACTAATAAAACTTTATTTATAAAAACAGATGGTGGGCCAGACTTGCCCCATGGGATGGGGTGTAGTTTGTGGTTTGCAGACCTCTGCTTTGGAACTCTACTGCAATCCTGCTTCCACTTCTATCTAACTGTATGCCCTTTGAAGAATTACCTTCCTTAGCTTCTGTGTCCTTTTCTGAAAATTGCATATAACAGCTACTGTTAATATGTGGCTACCTAAAGTGATCTACAGAATTAATGCAATCCCTATCAAAATCCCATTATCATTCTTTACAGATCTGGAAAAAATAATTCTACGCTTTGTATGGAACCAGAAAAGACCTCGTGTAGCCAAAGCAATCTTAAGTAAAAAGAACAAACTGGGAGGTATCAGTCTACCAGACTTCAAGCTGTACTACCAGGCTATAGTAACTAAAACAGCTTGGTACTGGCACAAGAACAGAGACATTGACCTCTGGAACAGGACTGAGAATCCAGAGATGAAACCATCTGCACATGGTAATCTAATCTTTGACCAAGCTGACAAAAACATACACTGGGGAAAAGAATTTCTTTTCAATAGATGGTGCTGGGAAAAATGGATAGCTACATGCAGAAGATTGAAACTAGACCCCCACCTCTCACCTCTCACAAAAATCAGTGCAAGATGGATAACAGACTTAAACTTAAGGCGTGAAACCTTAAGAATTCTAAACGAAGATGTTGGGAAGACCCTTTCAGACATTGGCCTAGGCAAGAAATTCTTGAAGAAGAACCCCAAAGCAATTGCTGCAGCAACAAAAATAAATAAGTGGGATCTAATCAAATTAAAAAGTTTCTGCACTGCCAAGGAAACTATCATTAGAGTGAATAGACAGTCCACAGAATGGGAGAAAATATTTGCTCTCTACACATCTGATAAAGGGCTGATAACCAGAATCTACCTAGAACTCAAAAAAATCAACAAGAAAAAATCAAACAACCCCATCAACAAACAGTTGGATAATTTTTTAAAAGTAAACATCTTACCACAGATGAATCTAATATATGGTGGAAATATAATGTGAATAGTTCATAGATATTAAAATGGTTACCATGAAAAAAACAGTGAAAAATGCTTAAGATATAAAATCAGTACACAGAAAGTAAAATTCCTTGGTGACATGAACTGCACAGAAAAAAAGTATTAGCAAATATTAGGACAGAACGAAGTAACAGTTATGAATCCACTTAGGTATTTTGTTGTTGTCATTGTAGTTATGGTGGTAGGGATCATTTCTCTTTTGACTATTTTCTAGTTATTTGTAATTTTGGCAGTTTTATAATAGAAATCAAAAAATTATAAATAGCTTCATGTGAACATGATAACAACTTAGGCACAGTTAAGTACTGTCTCTAACTTTCGTTTTTTAATTAAATTAATTAGGATTAAGAAATTGCTCTCTGCTAGACTGCCTTCCATGTACGAGGAGTACAATGATGAAAAAGCAGTAAGATTCCTGTTTTCACAGAGCTTAAATTCTCAGTTCACCTTACCTTTTCCAGTGGAGCACATTTTTATTCTTTTTCCTTTTTTTTTTTTGGATGTATGTATATGTATATGAAATTCTTAATTTATCTTACTTGTATAGTCATGTTGACCCTCTCATGTTACCAAGATTCATTTGTTCATTGAACAAATTAACTGGATTTGAAAAAAAAATGCGAAGTGCAGTTATAGAGAACCAGTGAACGCAAATGAGAAAGTTCTTACTCTTCCCAGCTTATATTCTTATAAGTGAAATAAGTAATAAAAAGTAAAATTGTATAGTGTGGTTTGGGGCAGTGATAACTACTATGCAGAAAGGTAAGCAGACAGAGTGAGACAGAGAGGCGTAGGACAATGCAGACACTATCCCAAATTCAGTATTCTGGAAAAGTGTCACTCAAGAGTGATATTTTCTGAGACACACATGAAGTGAGGACCCGAGTCGAGTGCCTAGCTGATAGGAAAGTTTTCCACACAGAGGTAAAAGGAAACGCCAGTTCCTGAGTTGGGAATGTACGTGGTGTGTTAGATGAGCAGCAAGTAACTGGAGTTGCACGAAGGAGGGAACGAATAGTTAAGGATCAGTGTTGGGTGCTGTGCAGAACACAGGGCCTGTAAAGCCCTATGGAGTATGCCGGCCACAGTGCTGCCTCCGCGCGTTCAGTGCTCCTGTTTTCTGGTCCACAGACAGCATGCTCATAGGACATTCTGGCGTGAAACAGAGATCCACCACATTGACGACATTCCGCTGACTGGCTCTGTGCACTCTGAGAAGGGGAGGAGGAGTCACGAGGCAGAGTGCAGGGGAGAAGGAAGGACTTGGCTGCTTGTTCTCATACGCTTCCCCCTGGCGGCCTGCAGGCTTCCTGCATGCTCGAGCTTTCTGTGAGCATCGCCCGGAAAGCTTTTTCACCTGGACAGCAGCAATTCCTTTCTGTAGCAGCAGCTGGATCCTGTTCACGGTTTCCACCATTTTCAGGATCCAACTCAGTGTGTACCCTCCTCCAAGACACCTGTCACTAGCCTTTGTCACAGGTCTATGGGCATAGACCCCAACCTATAAGGTCTTCTCTGAGTTCAGAGACACCAACCAGCACTAGCCAAGTACTGACGTCTCTTCCTCAGACGTCTGAATCTCATTCCTCAAACCCCTTATCTATGTCTGTATATTTTAATTATTCCGATCTGTGATGGTTAATTTGATGTGCCAACTGCACTAGGCTGTGGCGCCCAGTTGTCTGGTCACACACTAGTCTAGATGTTGCTGTGAAGCTATTTTGTAGCTGTGATTAACATTTACGGTAAGTTGACTTTAAGTAAAGCAGGTTACCCTCCATGATGTGGGTGGGCCTCCTCACATCAGTTGAAGGCCTCCAGAGCAAAAACTGAGATTTCCTGAAGAGGAAATTCCATCTCACGACTTAATGTAGAAATTCTACCCCAGTTTGCTTCTTGCTGGCCTATCCTACAGATTTCAGACTTACCAGCTCAACACTCACATGACCCAATTTCTTAAAATGTTTCTCTGGATAGACAGATGGATAGATAGACAGATGGACTGATGATAACATTGTGCTGGTCTGTTTCTCTAGAGAACTTGAACTGGTGTGTCCTCTCTTTCCTCCTTCCCTTCGGCCCTCGGTGTGGCGGCCACTTCCTATAGCTGCTACTTTTGTGATACCCCAATGATCTCTTTTTACCTTTTCAGTTAATTATTTGACACTTGAGGTAACATTCTTTACATAAAATTGTCTCTATTCAAATAACTGGTGTGACTTCTGTCTCTTGATGGGACTCTGATGCTTTCCTGAAATGGCTTCGGGTGTTATTCTAAGAGTGATTGGAAGTGCTTGGAGAGCTCCTGTGAAATGATAATTTCTCACTCCTCTACTTCCAACAAGTCATTCATCACCTGGTAAAAACATGATGTCTATTGTTCCTGCCCTCAGTTATTCTTTCTTCTTATCCCCCTCTTTCAAGGCCTCTTTAAAAAGTACAGCAGAATAATTTTCTTCACATAGAAATCTTAAGATGATTTAATTAAACTAACAGTCAAAATAAACTGATAAGTGCTTGCTTCTATTTTTCTTTCTCCAGCCACAGTTCCATTCTGCTACCAGACTTCTTTTCTTCTAAGAAATTATTGTAGAATATTCAATATTCATTAACTTTAAATATCCTGTATCATTTTCTCTAGAGAAAGAAACTGCTTCTCAAGATCTCCAATTATCTTAAAACACTACTTACCAGAAATCTTTAAACTATTTTTATTAAGTAATAATATTTTGTTATATCTTACATATGCTTTGGTATACACAATGTGTTTATGGCTTTGTCCATGGAACAAATAAATTATGGAGTGTAAGAAATTCAAGTAAATTTTACTTTTAACAATTTCACAATTTCAGTCATTAAGACAAATGTATATTAAGCACATCCATTTTAGTTATTCTTCTCAATCTGCCTGTTGTTCAAACTGTCATTAAAATTCACTCATGCCTCAGTGGGTAGGATTATGTAATTAAAATGCAAATTTCAACATAGGTCATTGCTCATTGAGTAGTTAAAAATAACTACAAATGTTGTCATGACATTCTACTATATGTCAATTTCTCATAACATATTTTGAGACTTAGCCAATTAATTCTCCCAGTAGAGATCTAATTTCAATTCTTGGATAAAATAAAATTAACATGCGAAAAATTTTCCATATATGGGAAAAGAAAACTATCTCTTGATTCCCTGCAATTGTAAATGGCATAATTCTCCTGCTATGGGAATTATAGGCACTCTAACTTAGAAAGAATTAACCTGCTTCAAGTTCAAAAATATTAAATGCTACTTTTCTATATTTCAGAAATATGACTATATTTTTTCAAGATATAATTGACTTAAAATTTACTTGAAACTTTAAGATCACAGTGTCACAAAAAATAGTATGTCCCATCTAGATTTTATGTCTGTAATAAATTATATATGTGATTATTCTCATTTTATTTTTTTGTTTTATTAAAGTTATTAAATAATAAATGTTTATTAAAAATGAGTTAAATGTGCAAAAACATACAAAATAAAATATGAAACTCCATCCTCCCTCTCCTCTAGCTCCAGTGTCTATTTTAGGGCCACTCACAGTAACAACTTCACAGATATCATTCTACAACTTGAAAAGAAATCTGTGCACATGGGAATAAAAAAATTTAACAAATGGAATTATTTTGTAGTGTGTGAGTGTTTTACTCTAGAACTGTCATTTTCTACATATAGACCTATTCAAGTATGTTGGTATAACTAATGAAGTGACTGATACAAATTTATATTAACCAGTCCTATAATGCAAACAATTATGTTGCTTTCATTTTTCTATTTCAGGTAATTTTTTTGTTAACAATATTCTTTCAAAAATGAGAATTGTTGGGAAAAAATGGTGCATGCAATTTAAATGTTAATACTTAGTACAAAACTGTCCCTCCAAAAATTATATAACAATTCACTCTCTGACACTCTCAAAGAAGTATATGTGAATATCTAATGATTTACGTGTATTAAAGTCAATATTTTGTATAGCACATGTTTTTAGAAACAAACAGATTAATTAAATCTAATTGATGATATATGTGCTATAAAAATATCTGTATTCATAAATTTATTAAAATGTGGGAGAATATAGCTAAAATGTATCTTCCTACATTTCCATCTCCATATATAATATTTCACTTGACCATAATGAAATCATAAATGATTGAATTCATACTATTTCTTTTGAATTTGCAGATGCATTATTGCAATTTATCATTGTCCTTTATAAGGAATACATTCTTAGTGATAACTGCATGAGTTTAAGGATGACATTCTTTCAATGTTGCAAGACATGCCTTTCACGTCCTCCAAATCTCAAAATAAAGGTGTCCTAAACTTATTTTTTATAAAGAATTAATAATTTAGTGGAGAAAGAATAATATTTTCAATAAATGTGGTGGAACTTTGATCTATACCTCACTTTTAAAACAAGCACTAACTCAAAATAGATCATAGATCTAATATTAAAAAATACTGTAAAAAGTCTAGGAAAACATAGTTGTAAATTTCTTTCCTGGGTTAGGCAAAGATTTCTTATATATAATGCCAAAAGCACGATCCATTAAAATATGATAAATTAGACTTCATCAAAATTAAGAACCTCTACTCTTGGACAACATATCGAATAGACACTTCACAGAGGGAGATACACTGATGGCAGATAAGCACATGAAAAGATGCTCAACATTATTAGTCACTGGGGAAACGAAAACTGAAACCACAGTAATGGGTCACAACACATCTACTAGAATGTGTAAAATGTAAAAGGCTGACCATACCAAGGGATTATCTTTACACTGTTGGTGTAAGTGTCAATGGTAAAACCTTTGGGAAAACAGTTTTGCAGTTTCTTAAAATGTTCAAAATACATATCCATATTATTCAGCTGTTCCACTACTAGTATTTTGCACAAAAGAAAAAGCATATGTCAATACAAAAAGACTTGTTCATAAATATTTACAGCAGCTTTATCTGTAATACACTAAAAGTTAGAATGGAACAAATATGTGTTGATGGGTGAATCTATATACAAATGATGTTAATCGCCACCAAAGAAATACTACCCAGCAATAAAGAGGAATGACGTATTGATGCCCATGGTCACGTGGACAAAAATAAAAATAATTATGCTATGTCAAAGAAGGCAGAAAAAATCATACACATAGCACCATTTGATTCATATAAAATTCTGGAAAATACAAACCAATCTGGGGTGACAGAAGGCAGTCTGGGGCTGGGGGGAGGGAGGATATTCTGCAGCTCCTTGGTGTGCAGGCTGTCTTGTCTCAGGCTAGGTCTTGTGTATCTCTAACTGAAGCATGCTAGGGTCTAACTAGCATTACAGGCCTGGAGAGGTGATTGAGAGTAAAAACTGAGGAGACTTCTTTTTGAGGCAAGAGCTGTAGGCAAAGGGGCTGCTTTTGCTGGCAAGAATGTTCATGGGGGATTTGGGCTTTTTCTTTTTGGCTTAGCTGTACCTGTACGAATGTTCCTATCCTGTATCTCAATATCCCATTTCTTCCACATCAGTGCCCTTATCTTAATATAAAAGAGTGTATACACTATGCATTGTACCCATCTAAACTATCCAACTTAACTTTCTATCATCTATCTTCATCATCATCATCTATCATCTACTAATTGATCAGTGAATTTATCATGTCAGTTTGTTTGTATGTTTGTGTATAACAGGCAGCAGGCCAGTTTTGCTATATGTGTTCTGCCTCCCCTCATGATTTTAAAATTTATGTATTTAGTAAAGAGGGCAAAAGAAAATTAAGACAGTACCTCCAATAATGAAACCCATCTATGTACATGTCTAAATACAACATACCTACACACAGTCACACACATACACAACTTTCCATCATTTATTAATAAATAACCCATTCCAACTATTCTAAAATGTAGTACATTTTATTTTAATTGTAATAACTTTTTTTGCATAATTAAGTGTGGGCTCTTTTAGTTCAACTGTAAAATAATATTTATGCCTCTATCTTCCTATGAAACTTCCATCACTGAATTTTAACAATGATTTGTAAGATAGCTGCTCTTCTGAGAGTTAATTTATGAAAAAACATTACTTTTTGAGGAGGATTCTCCTTTAAATTATAAAATTCCAGCATATTTTATCCGAAAGTTTTATAAAATAGGCCAGAACAACAGGCTCATTATCCTGATTAGGTAACTCTAAGATTTGTTGTCAACATTTATAAATTAAATATATAAAGAATGAAAAGAAGTTTTTCCTCAAATCGGAAAAAATGGATTTTGAAATCCCTCTCTAAAAATAAGATCAAGTGTCAGTTTCATTACTAGAATAGTCTAAAAATACACACATGTATACATACATACCTTTAATAAAGCTAAAGTTGAATCAAACGAATAAGCATTTTACTAGATTATAAATTTTAGGCTAGTTCATATTCAATGACGCTTGGAAAATCAGCAGGTTTGCGAAGGTGGACAGGCTGCCCTGGGAATGCTTGCTGCTATTTTCAAGGGTGCTGTGTTGCTGGAGAGCAGGGAGTGGGACTAGGTCAAATTAGAATGCCACAGAGCTCTGTGTTCGTACCGAGATTCAGCTGCTTTTCTTGAACAAGTGATCCCTGCATTTGGCAAACTTCTGGTAAATTTCCATATTTGTGAAATGTTCATTCTGACCATTGTTGCCAGTTTTTTGTTGCTTTTACGGAGAAGCAAATTTTTGGAGGTTCTCACTACTCTTTCCTCTGTGATGCCACTCCAGAAGTGTTTTTAAGGTGTCCCGTAATCCATTAGCTCTCTCCAACACAACTGTAGACAGCTAGTCACTTTTGACTCCATCGTCTCCCAGCATCCTGTGCATTCTATGTCCATGTATGTAATAATGTCCCCAAATTATTATGGAGAGTTAAATGTGAATACACCTATAGGATTAGCTACCTGAGCTAATATTTTATTTATTTAAAATGAGTATAACATTTTTATTTATTCCAACTATTATAACTGATTTAATTACATTGTTTGGCATAGTGCCTGATATAAAGATTATGACATTAATATTTTAATGATGAATAAATTAATTCTTCATAATCTTTGTCCTTGGTAATTGTAGACATTTATTACGAAATGATATTTTTGTGGGAATAATTAGGTATATTTTAGGATGAAAGGATTTTAGTTAAAAATGATAAATGCAATAAAGTATGGCCTGAAGGGTCACAACTCAAGTGTGCACACAGCAGTGTGATATAGGTCTGGGTGTCTGGACCTGTATGCGTTACCTCTAATGCACTGAAGGAATCATCACAACATAATTTGACACCCGTTCAGGAGCACTGAATCATTCAACAGCAAGACCACTGCACTGCTTTTCAAGTTTTTTAATAGACAGTTATCAGAGGAAGCTGAATTTCGGTGTGTTCATTCACTGTGTAAATGAATCACATAAAAAATCTTAATAGAAAAAACAGATGGATATGTCCCAGATGCACAGAGAAAATGGAAACTTAATCCTAGCAAAGAATAAAGTAGGAGATATATTAGTGGAATTACAAGTGGAGACAATAATTACGTTTATTTAACTGGTTAACTTAATTTAAATATACTTTTTTTCACTTCTATTTGGTTCTTTTGCAATCCCCATTTTTAACACCATGTCCTGTTCTTTTCATACAATTTCAATTTTGTCATTTAAAAGAAAGATAATTAAAATATTTTGGATTGTTAGACTATGCTTTACCTTGTAATGGTTTACTTTCTCCTATGATTCATAATTTGGAGTTCAATGCTCTTCTGTGAGAGTGGTTTTACTGAGAGCCTACGGGAGAAGTCCCCGTGAAGCTGATTGTGGCACCGGCCTCTGCAGACAGCAGTGGTTTTCCCTCGTCCCTGTTACATTGTGTTTTATTTTAATTTCTCAGGTTGGGGCAAAGTTACCACCTGGATAGCACAAATTCAACACCAAATCTCACAGGAAGCAGAGGACTTCTAATGCTATGTATCTCGGGTGACTTTTTATTTCGTTTTAGGTACTTAGAACATTCGGAATATGAGGTGGCTTTTCAACGTGTATCTCTTTATAACATTTAAGTATTCTAACATATGTATGAACTATTTAATTAAAAACATGTGTAAGTATATATAAAAATATACACACACTCATATGCATATTTATATCTAATCTATGTTTTAGAACTTCATATGAAAATCTATTAGGAAAATTTTGATATAAAAAAATTCAGTGTAATTTAGTCCAAGGCAAGTGTCCTGTTTGAATGCTAAATCTGGATCAGAAATGGGATCACATGTGTTTTTAAATTTCAATTTTTTAAAGTGGCTCAGATTTTACCAAGTAGGGAATATGTCCAGTCTGCTAATGCATTATCATCCTCTGCAGGTGGATTTTTCCTATTATGTATACATATGCAAATGTTGACCTACAGACCAGTCTTATTTTCTGAAATTCTTCATCTATATGATGGAAGATAGTAAGGGAAAAATCTATTAACTCTTGTTTTTCCAGTTTTTAAAATGACAGAAAATTCATTATGATTTTCAAAATTATGAGATGCCAAGAGAATTGAAATAAAATATGAAATCATTTCAAATTATATGATTTGAAATGATATAATTCCAGGCTTGAAATAATTACATCATTAATAGTAAAATGCTGGCAATAAAATATCATGAACACTAATGAACATGTATGTTTATTACATGTGAATGTGTATTAGAATATATATAGTATTAGAATATTAAAGTTAACATTATTTATCCTACATGTGATTTTTTTCAGACTCTCATTTATTTCACTCAGTATTATCCTAAACCTGGATAAAAGCAAAGGTGGCAAGGAGTGCTACCAGGGAGTGAGCTGACTACACAGGAAGTGTTAGATATAGTTGTCATCATATGTACAGAATAGCTCAGGGTCATCAGGGCTATGAAGCACTCAGGGTAATATAAATCGCACCAAATAGTAACATCTCACATGTTGAGATTACAAAGGGCCAGGAAGAGTGATGACACCAGAGATCTTACAGTCATTCTAATAACAAAGAAATATTCATCATTTTTTTTTTTGGGGGGGGGAGAATTCACAAAACCAATAGATTTCCATTGTTATATACCTGACTATAAAACAGCCTTGTCTACTGATGGGCATTACAACCTTCCCCCATGGCTGATGTTTTCTCCTATTTGAATAATTTCTTATAAATGGAATTTCCCTTCTACTGGAACTCTGTACCATCATTAAATTATAGTTCTCTAGATGTTACCTAATCACCTGTATGGGATGGGAGCTACAAAGGGAGCTTCCCAGGCATCATCACAGAGCTGGTGAATCAGAGGCTGTGGGCGACAGACAGCTCTGATTTCCACACTGTAAGTAAGGCAAGGGCCTCAAATGCCACTACAGCTTGCTATAGAATATGCCAAGCCATATACATCTCTCCAGCCTTTGCATCTACCCAGGATGTCAACATGGCTCGTGGGTGGGGGCCTCAAAACAGGAAGGAGGGGATGCCCAGGTAAAAAGATGCACTTCAGAACACTGTAGACACTGAAGTCTCCAAAGCTGTTCTCTCGAGTGATTCAGTTACACCTGGCTTTGTGGGCAAATCTGGACTAGTGGCATCATTAATGATACAATTTGTACAAAACATTAATTCTGTACTCCAAAAAGCAGGTTTAAAAATTTAGAAACATTAATGATAATAATAGCATATACTGAGAACTTTAAATGAATTTAAAAGATAGTTATCCTTATGTAAATGTTACAGATAAGGGAACTGAAGTTTAGATAAGAAAATAATTTACCTTTCATAAGTTGAAGAGCACTTAAAAATGTTACCATAGAAACTAATTTGTGATTTATATATCATTTATATACAACTGTCTTAGATACTTAGATTTTGCAAATTAGGGTTGATGTCAACAGTAAGAAGAAGTTTATGAAACTTTGATTAATCAAAATTATTTTCATTCTATGCATTAATTTAGACTCCTTTGAAATAGTATCAGCAAATTGTGAAAATCCTTGAACTTTGAGATCAATTAAAATAGGTCTCCCAAAAGTTAAAGTATACTGAAACGATCTTATATAGACACCACTGTAAGTTCTTGAACACTGTATTCAAATAAATACAATTATTTTGTCAAAAAATAGTATTTGACTCAGTTTATTTATATATAAGTTTTTAAAAACTACTTTTTAAAACAATTAGAGGAACAGATATATTACACAATATAAAAAAATCTCTTAAATTTATGTTTTTTCTCTATAGATAGAAAATGATTAGTACCAATCATTTGTGCATAAAAATCAGATACCATCAAGATTATCTTCTATAATAAATAAAATTAAAGAAATATATAATTCAGTTTTCCAAAAATTTCTCACTCTTACCTGCTGGTTTACAGGAAAGTTTCTGTTGATTTTTTTAATCTGTAATGATAAATAAATAATAAAATTGTGCATAATAAGGATAAGGTAACACGAGGTCCCCAAAATCTTATGAGGATATATTTTTAGTGACCTAATATTCAATCTTGACTTACTGAAATCATTACATAACAAACACCATACATGAAAGGGTTTATTCCTTTTCAAACATCAGGTATCAAAATTATCTCAAACTTCATATGCAAAAATTTTGAAAAATATTTTTACTTAATTTTTTTTAATCTGTGAGAAACCAAAAGTGTATGTTTCCCTGCAATTTTAAATGATTATCTACTAAGCATGTAGACAGTAACTTTCTGTATTTTTTTTGTACTTTGAAATTATATCCAATTTGTTTTAACACTCAAGGGAACAGAGTAAACGAAATATTCAAATATTAAGGGATAAAGTATGTATGTTGAAATATTTTCTGTCAGGACTCCAAATAAAGTATAACATTTACTTTAAGACAATTTAATGAATGACATTTTATAAGAATTTAAAATAAATATTCAGAGAAAGCATTTCCTCTGTAGTATACCATGGAAACAAACTTTAAAACCAAATAAAAATTAGTATCAGGTTTAGATAAATGATCTTTGACTACACAAAATCTTTCTTCAACAACACTTTTGCTAATTAAAACCCATTATTTTCCATTGGCTTTGTAGTGAAACTTAAACAATGCTCCCTCTGTACAGTATATGCTTACAGCAGAGTAAATGCAGACTATTTTCACGTGTAAATTATATTATTAACTTATTTAATTTTTCTCTTTTTCGGTTCCCTTTTGTCTTACTGATAATTGTGAAATGACAGGTAATTTCATGGACACAGAGCACAAAGTTGGAGAATTATCAAATGTAACATCTTTGAGAACAGACTTACTGGCAGGATATTCTCATTTAAAATGTAAAAATAAAAGAAAATTTGAAAATATGTATGTAAGTTGAGCAAGGTTATGTACAGAAATCATGTCCTTCTAACATTATTATAATCATTTAAAAGTAGTTTTTGCTCTGGTGAGGAATCAGCTAAGGATCTCTAAAACTCCTCATGCCTTCAGCTAAAATCAGGATAGTCTGGACACGTAGAGGAAAAAGCTGACCCCTAAACATTTTTTTATTAACCAATCAAACATTCTGTACTAAATACTTTGCGGAACTATGCTTTTTGCTAGTTCTTATGAATTGCTATAAAGAATTGCAAAATTCAGCTAATATTCATGTGGACTCATCTTCAAGAGTGTACTATGTAGCTTTTGAGTTTGTTCAATCTGAAAACAGTCGGAATAATCTTTTACGGAAACTTGAAAATTGGCCGTGTGGAGAAGCACTGCATGATAGAAAGCGTGGCTGAGTGGAACACGTGTTGATCACAGAAATCTTCTCCTACTAAACTCACCCTCGAGTGTGTATGCGGAATAACATGTTCCCTCCAGCCGTGGTCCGCTTTCTCTCCCCCATAGTGTATTTAGTAGGCTGTTAACCTTATTTACTCGTGTAGAGTTGTTACACTGTACTTGATATCGCTGATTTTGTTTTTGTTACAGTTTTCCTTAGTACTTACCTGATTAATCTTAGAAAAGATGAACTTAGTAACATATGGATCTTATCTTTATCCTTTAAATACTTTATTGTATACCATTAGTGTTATTAAAAAATAAAATGTCTGGTATATTTCCTACCACCTCTCAAATATAAGCCAAGAATGTAAGAGCAACTTGGACAAAAATTATAATATAAAGGAGTATAACAATTACTAGAGAGTTAGAATGATAAGGTAGTTCTTGTGAGATGCCAACAACTAGAATTTCAAAATAATAATTAGTATGTAAGAAAATAAATGTTTGGAAAATCTTAAAATAATGACATGTAGAAGTCATTTCTAGATTCTTTTCTAATATATGACTGATGCAATAATAAAATAATAAAATGGAACAAAGATTTAATAACATTAAATCAATTATTGAAGAAGGAATATTCTTTAGAGTAGAAATATTGATAAATTGCATTTCCTTTATTCAAATGATGTCATCGTGACCTTTCAAACACTGTTTCTTTATAACTCCTTAATAATATATATTTGAACAACTTATCTTATCCCAAGATCTGAGTAAAAATGTTTTTAAAAATGGGTTAATACTTAAAAACTACTAACTGTAGTATTAATAAGTTTATTTGGCAATGAAATAACTTTTCAAGTTTATTTCCACCAATATCTACAGCTTTTCATTTTGTGTATTGGCATAAAATGATACACTCATATTAGTTCATTTTCTAATGGATATATAAATGTAAATAACCAAACTGCAAAGCACACAGAAAGGCAACCCATGGACCCAGCACCCATCCAGGCTGGTAGTTGTCAAGCACAGCACAGCAGAAGGGCAGCTCCAACCAAGAGGGACCACATCATGCTAGACTTAGTGGCTAAAGTAGCTTTCAGATCACAATAAAAAGAGTTGTATTCTTCTTCCATGTGCTCGCTAATGCATAATCCTTCCACTACCAAAGTAAGCCTAGCAACTGTGTTTCTTGCCAATGTCTAAAACCTAGAGAGCCACTGTTGTTCAGTTACTGTGCTGAATTATGCTGGTGATAGCAAAGTTGTTATCTCTTCCAAAACTAGTGTTCCCTGTCTCAGCAGTGCCCTGAATATGAGGATCATATTCGAGACCCATTTTATTCGTGGGCTTAACATATTCCAATGGTGAATGTTGCTAAAAGTGATGACTTGCTTTGGACCTACGTCTCTATGGCATATCACTGGTTTATTATTAACAACAGCAATTACTTTGAAGTTTGTGCTGCTATTTTTATGTAAACTCTTTGAGGATGGATGCTGTTTTCTTGTTCTTTAGCATTTCTTGTTCCCTCAGGGTACACATGCCTTCCCAAACATATTTACATGGAGTAAATGTGCATATATAGAAGGATATATTATATATTTTGTACTTCCATGGGATAATTTTCTAAAATATGAATCCATCCCTTAAAGCAAAAACATTCCATATTGTTTCTACACATATCAGTTTTTAATTATATGTTGCCAAAACCATGATATTTTAATATAGTGCTGACTTAAACTAAGAATGGAGACACAATTCATGCTTACTTGGAAATATAAGAGGATGCAATTTACATTGTGTAATTTTTCAAGAACCACTCATAACCTCATAATAAAAAATAAGGTATCCATGAATCCATGCTTATAAGTAAAAATTAAATATAAAAAATCACAGGCAGAAGAATTCCAAATAATTTTGGAGTATATAATTAGAGTATAAAATTAGAATTTCTTTTGCCACCTTAAAAGAAGGCATTTATTTCAAATACAATAAGGTGTTTAACTTTTTTAAATCATAGACCTCTTCATAAATCTGATGATTTGATTTATGATCTGATTATGTGACCTCCAAGCAGAAAAAAAAAATGCTCAGCATTTTGCTTTTTGCTTGCATTTTTAGGGGATTTGTAGACACGCCAAAACTTTAGAGAGACTTCCAGCAAAGAAGAGAATTAATATAATAGAGGAAACATGTGATTTGACCTGCTTCCCTCAGGTAGTAAATGTATTATAAATGTCCTTCCTCAGAGAAGATGACTACAGCAAAAAAGATATGAGACTGAGAGTGGTATGTCTATGGTAGAGGGCTTTCCATCTCCAAGAATTTTTGATACCAGTTATTTGCAATCATATGAATTGGTTTCATGACTTGTGTATTTTGAAAGATTATATCTAGATTCAGGATAGTGTGATCTACACAAAGAAAATACAATCGAAGTAAAGTTCTTATTTTTTTGAAAATATAGTTTTATATAAAGTATGAAATTCAAATATTTTAAAAATAAGTATCAACTTCTTTTTGTTTTATCCTGCATCTGTGATAAGACAATGTCCAACTCATTGAGTCATTCTTAGAAGCATCTTTGATTCCTAGAAAACTGCAGGCCCTCTGAGCATGGGAATTCTGCTTTCTTTGATGTTTTAGCTCTTCAAACATGTTATTTTAGTTCTATGAATGACATAAATGTATGACAGATTATTTAAAAATGACACTTCTTACTAAGCGAAGTATCCCAAGAATGGAAAAACAAGCACCACATGTACTCACCATCAAATTGGTAGTAACTGAACAACACATAAGTGTACATATAAGAATAACATCTATTGGATGTCGGGTAGGGAGGGAGGGGGGAAGGGGGAGGGGCGAGGGGGAGGAGGGGACGGATATATGCATACACAAAGGGTGCAATGCGCACCCTCCGAGAGATGGACACGCTTGGGACTGGGACTTGGGGGGAAG